>CM062845.1:46220512-46364033 GCA_031772225.1 Eubasilissa splendida
TTGCGCGACATCTGTGAAATAAGACTGGAATTTCAGCATAGCCAACATTGAAACATTATTTATTGTGTTTATTCAGTGGTGGTATCAATGTTTGACTAACGAATGTCGGGCGGAACAGTGCTGCAGCAGCGAAATCTGTAGAAGCTCTGTTCGGCGCGGCCATTTTGTTTTTATTTTGTATGAAGCGCCCACCCCCTATGATATCCATCAAGTTCTCGTCAGAACTACTCTCCACAACGTGGAGCCATGGAGAGTAATAACTCTATTAAAACGAAATAAAACTCCACCAGATTTAAGAAGGCTTCTAGTTCCTCAACTTCACTGCTCTTTCAAGATCTCAAGCGTAAACAAAAAGGATTTACTTTAAATGGTGCCTTACCTAAAACATGTGTAATACCAAGAGTTCTACTGGAAACTCTGCCAATAAAGCTTAGATCTTATCTATGGCTTAGATTTAGGCTTATCTATGGATTTAGGTGGATGTTACTCATAGATAAATGTTACTTAACTCGCGTCATCTTCATACGAAGTGTAAATCTGAATGCAAGGTTTTTAATAAAAATATCATGCATGTTTTAATAAAAACTTGTAACTTTATTAACGCCAATAACTATTGCTTTTCTTACTATTTCATAATATATATTATACTTTGTATGTAGATGACGTCAGTAGCATTTATCTTATGTTATAAAATGAACAAAATTTATCAAAAATTAAATATAAAAAATATGCCTAAAAAACTAAATATAATAACATATGTCTTATAACATTTTTATTTTATTTAACTAGTTATTTTGATGTCTCAGTAAAACAAAATTTAATAGTAAACAATAAAAATAATGAACATAGAAAGAAACTAGTACCTCAGTGGCACATCACTAGGCCAGTTTGCCGTTTGAAGATGTTTGAGGTACTTAGCTAGTGTTAAACTACAGAGACGATGAACTTAGTGCCTTTCATAAAGAAGAGTGCTTGGTACTTAGGAGTTGTTTAAAATTTATCTCTCGCAATTTAATTACAGGAAGCACAGAAAACTATTACTTTTAGTTTTTATGCAGAAAACAGGGGTAGGATGTAGAGAGCAGATTTTTCAAGAAATATCTGATAAAAACTTAAATATAATGTTATTATTCACCTTTTCTTGTTTTCCTCAGATAGTCGGTCATGGTATATTATGATAGTGCGTTATTTGATTCTACCATTCAAATACCAGTTGAAAAATAAATATGACTGACAAACTTGATATTGGTTGAATACATTAATTTGAAATGGTCAGTAGTGGCAAGTACGGTCATTAAAATTATTTACTTTAAGAGTCAGCGCACATCAATGACGTTCTGCCATATGACATGATGGCGAGTATGGCAGTGCGTACGCTGATGATAAAAAAGTTCTGTCAGGCTATTTATTTATTGTTGAATATCCCTGTTACATTTGTTCCCAGATATTTAAACTGTTTAACCGATTCAAAAGCTTGATCTCGTACGATAAATGGCGATAATGATGGCGGCTGTCCTCTGTTTCATTTTCAGGTATTTTGTTTTGTCAGTGCAGATCCCTGGTATCACTTGTGCGTTATGAGGCTATCCATGTATATTTCGACAATCACTGATTTACGACTAGTGAAATATATATCTGTGTATGCCAATGAGATATCAGAGCTGTCGTTAGTCGCTGTTTGCTGTTTCCTCATCACGCACTCCAGAATCAGATTAAAGAGCATTGGTGATAATGGATCTCCTGCTACTAATTTGGAAGCGATTTGACATTTTGTTAGCGATTCTTACCTAGTTTTACGAGTGTCAATTTTTTTGGAATCTACAGTTCAACTAGTACTTTAGTTTACTTTTGTGACCTTTTAATTGAGTCATAGGCCTTCTGAAAATCTACGAAAACTTGATGTAGCATACGAGCATACACACATTCTCATTCCATTATTTGTCTAATTACAAATATTTGGTCTAACAGAGCGATTCTGCTGAAAGATACATAAATAATCTCCATCTCCTCTAGCATACGGTTCTTATTTTTTATAATTAGATTGATAAAATCTTGTATTCTGTTATGATCAATCCCTACAATCCTTCTGTAGTTGTCACAATTCTTTTTAACACCTTTTTTATGGATTTTTTATATATTTTTATTTATCCATGTTTTCACTCCTCTGGGAGTTGTTAGTTTTTCCATATTTCACTCACAATGGAATGAAGCTGACTAGTTTCTCTCGTGTTTCAGAAATTCTGCAGATATTCCATCTACGCCTACTGCTTTGTGCCTCTTCATTTGTTGTAGCACCCTATGAACATTCTCGACAGAAGATTCCTCAGTAAGAGGTTCCGTTATACTTATGTTAAAGGTTATTTCATTATCGGCTTTATGAACATTGAGAAGATCATCAAAATACTTTTCCCATGTCCGAAGAACATGTAAAGTTACAATATTACCCTCAACATCCCGCATGACTTTAGTTGGCCCTTTATTTCTTTCTTTGGGACTACGGAAGTGCAGTCGACTAAAGTACTTAACAATAAAGTTCTTTGGTATTTTTATCATTCCGTTTCTGCTACGTGGTGCTGATTTATGTTTTCATACATTCCCATTTCGTCAATATAAAAAGTTTTTCAAATTTTTATGTGGCTTTGACAATGTTATTTGAGTTCTGCAAATATTCTAGCAACTTCTTTTCTCCTTCATCTGCTCACAATCTTCATTGAACCAGTACATACTTGATTTTTTATTTCTCTAATAAATCCTACTATTACTTTTGCCATATACAAGACATTTTATTTAACACTCTCCATAATACTCGAGTTGTCATTGATGGTCTTCCTGAAAATGTCTGCCAGTTTACATTTATACTTTGCTTCAACACTTTTATTATTCAGTTAGGCTACATCAAACTTCTTGTTATCCTCAGATCATATCATATTTCTCCTGTAGGTGGTTGATATCTTCTTCCTAACTTTTGTTAAAATTAATGAGTGGTCACTATCATTATCTACTGCTCGAAAGGTTCTCACATTGAGTATGTTGGATTGGTGTATTCTATCGACAAGAAATTATATGGCTTTTGAGGTGAGGTGAGGTCCAGGTGGGTTTATTTATTTTATTTGTAACAATATAATACAATGTAAAAATCTGTTTAGACTGTGCCTGTCTCATTAGAGAAATTCTGTGTCGAGACGGGCATTATGAATATCCATACAGGAAAACATTATTCTTTTATTACTTGGTTGTGAGAGATTGCAATGTCAATAGTTGTATACTGTTACCATTGGATACCGTATGTTAGCCAACTGTATCCCGGTAGCAAACCTCTCTTTCTATTTTGGCATTTGCATATCCCAGTACAATTTTCAAGTCATGGGCTGGTATCTTCTTTAAAATCTCCTCTGTTTGGTCATAAAAACTTTTTTCATCCTTGTCTTCTGTTGGGGCTTGGATATTTATCAATGCAATTTTATACTATCTTCTACACAGCCTTAAGGATGATAAACTTTCAGAGTAAAAACAGACACCATCTGCTGCCCTTAATAGGCCGTTCTTTATTATGAAGTCTATCCTAAACTGATGTTCCTGGGATCCATCATACATAGTTGGGTAATGTCTACAGGGTGGCCCAAAAAAAGTGAGAACATGAGTTATTTCAAAACATAATATAATTAATTATAATTCTTAATGTAATTTTATTTGCACAAAATTTAGCTAATCAGAAATTATCAAAACACCCCATATTACATAATCTACTGGATTTAAATCTGGGCTGTTCGATGGCCTCATGCTTGGCTCGATAAAATTAACATTCTTACAACGAAGAAAGTTGATTGTATTTTTGGCTGTGTGAGATGGAGCTCCGTCCTGCTGTAATGTCCAGTTATACTGTGGCGTATAGCTATACTCCAAGCTTTATTTTGAAACTCTGATCATTTTCCTAGCACCTCAACGTTTTTCAATTCGCAAATTTTTGATCAGAATACAGTCATCTGCAGTGATTTTTGTCATTCTGAGCAACAATTTGAAGAAACCAAATATAAACAATGGAAAATTAATAAACAAAGATGGCGACCGGAAATTGTTGCAATAAAACGTAAAATATAAGTAAATTAGTAAACTATTTATGCTATTGTTGATATAGTTAAACTAATTTTGATGTAAGTAAATCACATTTTACAAAATGTTCTCACTTTTTTTGGGTCACTTGTTTCTTGTATAGCTATGATGTCTAGGTTATATTTTTATATTTCTTTTATTAGTCAGTTGAATACTCTGGGTTTATATTGTTTGTCATTATCTAGTTGGCCATTACACTGTTGTAACTGTTTCTTGATATTTAACTTTTTTTACGTAAATGGGACATTAGCCCTTCGCACAACCCCCAACCTTGAAGACTAAGGGGAGATTTTCTTTCCCTTAGCTGGATTGTTCCATATTTAAGGAGACTTGCTCTACACCCTTCGTCCGTTAGCTGCTTTGAACTCATGTTCAAGTATTGTCCGGAGAGCCTGACATGGATGTGGACGGTTACATCACATCTATTGTGTGTAATAACAGTCTTACCTGGTAAGACTGTTATTTCCCACCTCACCTCCAGCCCAGTGTAGTTCCAAACACTAGTAAACCACAATGGATAACCGCTAGTGAAGTAGTAACATCATTATCAAGGATTTAGTTAGCAGAAAACATCTTGCCTAGTAAGTTGGTGTGGTCTCTCTCATAACTGACTTGTTCACCATCCACTCTTCCCAACAATGATTTACAGAACTTGTCAGGGTGATTGTCATTAGATAACATCCTACTGATTATTTCCCTAAGCTTGCTGGACTAATAACATTACAAAATTACAGAAAGCAGTTGAATACTGAGAATAGTTCATAGAGAGAGTGTGTAGTGTAGTATAATGGTAATTTGAGATAAGTTTTTTGTTGGATAGAGATTGAATAAGAAGGAAAATATTGTTTCTCTATTGTGCTAGCAATGCATATCGTTAACATAAGCAGTTCCATCGAGTATCCGCTGCAATGCTATACATGCAATGTTTGAACAGCTCACGTTAATGATATGCATCACTAGTGCGATACCTAGAAGAAGGCTGCTAGTCTTTTAATATTCGGATTGACTTTTCATTTCTTTTTTTCTCCAGGGTGGGATTTGGTCTACTCTACAACTGCTCTCCACCAACTCCAAGCATCCGGGTCTCTTGTTGTGATACTCGTAATTGGAATTTTTCCGTGCATTGATCTGAAACAAACCTTATTTTTTTGTCTGGGCTTGGTACTGGCAGCAGTGTAGGTAGTCATTCCCCCGATAGTGGAGATTTTCACTTTCATTAGTTCCTCCCACGCAATACCCATCCCAAAGGTAACAAGGACTGCAACCTAACATGGGGAAAAGCTCTTGTATGAGTTATCGCTGACATGTGAAATAACAATCTTATTTTTTTTAATAAGAAGTTAAAATTATTATGATATATACTTCTTAAAAAGGATATGGATGCTTATTTGTGATCTCTTTTTACAAAAAACTCAAAATCAGTTAACTTATCCATTATATTTTTTTAAACACACAAATATTAAAATTAACAAGATAAATATACACACATAGTTATGATACATTTTATCTTAAGTAAGGGGTATTGTTTAAACATTTTGGTTACATTACATTGAGTGATGTGTACTAAATTACAATTTTGATAACAATAAATGTACATATATATACATTTATATATTAGTACAGTATTATGAAGACCGCAAGTAAAAATTCTTTAACTCAAGTTCTCAACTAATATTTTTATTAGTTCTTAAGATATTAATATTCTAATTCCAAATCAGATAAGTCCACATTAGTAAAATTACAATTTTTGAAATCTGAAGATATTTTTTGTCACGAGATTCTGATTTTTCATTTGATTAGTGTAAATACTACAAGAAAATGGAAAGTGCAAAAAGAGTTTGAGAAAAATAAGTAACTTCAACATACGGTGAGTAACAACGTCCATATTAAAATTGTAAAATATTGGTCAAATAAATATGTAAATATCAAATATTGGTCAAATATTTTATTTTTCATTTACTACACAGAAATGACTTGTAAATCTATCTATATAAATACACTTGTGATGATTTTTTTCGATTTGCCAAAAATCAACCATTGCGGACTTGCCTGAATCTGAAATTTGATGACCCAAATCACAACTCATTAGACAATTATTAAGAATAATAATAATAGAATAATCATTTAAATTCAAGAAAGTAATATATTTTCCTGTCAGGAAACTCACTTCTTATGAGCTACACAAAATATCAAATTGAGTATTGTATATTTTATAATAATCACCCTGTTATAAATAATACAAGTTACTGGTCTACATAAAAAAATTATAATACTTTGATAATAGGATATACATATTCTCACTCTGTCATGGGTTTTTGTTATAACTAATTATAGATAAATAATATTAAATCATTTTATTTCAGGACAGTCAGGACAGAAATGTATAAAAATGAAAGATAAATGGTTAGCCAAAGATTTTCTCATAAATAAACATTAATGCAAATCAAGGTGTTGGAAAAACTTTTTAACAATACGACCCCTCAGAATAACAAGGTTTCATCTGACACTGTTTTGAGATAATAAGCTCAAAAGTGTTGATTGAATTTCAACATACATTTATTTATTATTATACACGCCCTACTCAAGCATTAACAGAATTTGTAAAATAACAGAAAGTTACTACAGAAGCGCAATACACAAAGAAAACAATTTCATAATGTCAGCATGTTTTTATATAATCAAAATTAAAAATAAATATAAAATGTGAAGTAGCAATTTATCCATTACCATTGAGTTGAGACAAAAAATTGTAATAGTGTATAAAGAATTAAATTAACAGCAAAAATGTCGACTACCTCTGCATATTCATTCCCCAAAGAATGCATTCTGAGGACTACGGAGTTAGTTTAGTGTATGAGTTCTGACATTACCACTGAAATAAAACAATGAATTGTGTCTCGATAACCTCAATGGTGCATAAAAGTCAAGTAGACCAACAATCTGGGGGCAGTCAATCGTACCATTGATGATATAAGGTTGGTCATCGTACGTCTCACTGATAAGTTTAACAATTTCAGACGGCTAAGGAGATAATCATAATTGATATCCTCAGAGCATATATTTAATTTAAAATTAATAAATCCAGAGAAAGAGGACTTTATAAGTGTATTTATATTCATGTATATTTTGTTCTGAGTATGCAAACATGATCAGTTTTAAGGTTTTACCTTATTTTCAATATTATCAATGACCACTGTGAGATGAAGGAAATTAAAAATAATAAAAAAACATTGTAAATTAACAATAATGATCCATAAATTGAAATAAATAACTGATACAGTTGGAACTGCAGCTCTTGCTATTTCCTTTAATATTTGTTGAATAGAGTTGGTATATATGGAAGAAATAAAGAATAATGCATTTGGAACCCTTTTCATACAATAACTCAAATTAGCCCAAAATATTAGTTGGAATCTTGTTATTCTAAGGGGTTAAATAATCATCATATTGTGTTAAAGTAGCACTCAAAATATGAATTCATATATTTATGTATCCAGATAACATTAATAGGGATTGCGGCTTAAAACATACTTGATATTTAGGCCGTACCAGGCTAGCGAAATAACATAAAACTTTGTTTTTGTGACTAATTTGTTGACTAATAGTTTTTCAAAGCTGGTAAAGAAAGTATTTTTATAAACAGCTACATATATGGATAGCAAAGTTGAAAAAAGGGATTATACTAAGCATTACAACATATTTTCAGTGGCTGGAAATCTTCTGTTTTTCCAGTAATGATGTGTGATTAATTTCACCGACTTTTTCTTCTGAACTTATCAATTGATTATTCTGGAATGGTTTATAACAATGTGTCAGAATCTCAAGCTCCTTCATATGAAGCTTGTAAGTCAAAAGTTTTTAAATTTCTTTTGAATTTCAAGCTCCCTTTTTAATCTTATTGAAGAGTAATTTTTTTTCAAGTTTAGTTCAATTATTCAGTCTCAACCCTACAGCCACAACCTAAGCATATAGCCATGAAATATTCAATTACAACGCCAGAGTCACAACCCAAGCTCATACCCGTAAAATATTCATTCCATTTGCTAAGTATTATTTCTCATATTTCATGACATGGGATTACATCGGTTGTAATTGAATTCTGTAATTATCAGTTGTTGGTTGGTGAGACTCAATTATCAAGAAGATTGAGGCTTGCTTTTAGATTTGCATTTCTCATATACCATTAAAAGATTTTATGTGTAACTAGCTCAAGTATCCGGCGTTGCCCAGGTTTTACACAGGGTGAAGAGGCTTCATTTAGGGAGATGGGGGTAGTTTCTTTTTAAAATCAGATATAGACAGCAAATTCTTCTTATTTTGAACATCAAGTGTGCAATTTTCAGGAAATACCAAAATTCTGCTTTAAGGCAATGGAAAGGGGATGAGGGTGGTTTTTTGAAATCTCATGTAGACCTCTTCCACTTGTTTTGAAGGTCAAATATGCAAAATGTCATCAAACTCGGAATAAAATTGTAGATTTATATAAAAACCTACCCTCAACTTTATATATATATACCGACCGATAAAATGAGTAAAGGAATGAAGATATAGAAGGTGCATGTGTGCATGTAATGAAATGAAGCGAGTTGGCGGTCTTGCATAGCGAGCGCGAGCTGGCAAGACCGCCGTTGTTAAACGATGAAACTGGAGAGACTGCTTGGCGGTGAATGATCGAGCCAGGCTTGTAGCAGCAGCTGGCAGCGGTGTTGCTAGCGTCGATGCCGACTGAGATGGCGGTGGATTTGAATTCCGATCGCTACAGATATTTATATGCACTTACAATTTAAAACATTCTAGCTTCACTTTAAGGCGGTTTTCACTTTACAGCAATGGTCTGGTCCCTTACCCAATCTATTAGCAGGGTGCTGCTACTATGTGCATTAATAATTTTTTCACATATTTTTGTAAAACACGCGAGAAACAGTTTACATTTCTTGCTGTGGATTACAATTAACACTGGGGAAAGTATCAATACTCATGAAAATATTTATGCTAAATGGGTTGTAGGCAATAACTTTTTGAGCCTCTGCCTGATGTGGGCCACTGGCTGCAATGGCATAGTTACGCCACTGATTGGATTACAAAATGTTTTACAGAAAAATATTAGTAACTAAATGTGTGTACATTTTAACTTAATATCAAAGAAAGAGTGACTTAAATAAAAGTGCTGTTGAAAAGTACACAAGATTTCAATTTTGTCGTACAATTAGTTTTACCCAATTTGTTCAAAGCGACAATGTGTTTAATACCTATTATTATTATTAATAGCTCAAAAAAATATATGTTACTACTCGGAAGCTGATGGTAAATATTAAACATTCCTAACTGATGGTACATACGATAAGCCATGAAGGTAACAATATACATAATTGATGGTACATTGAATCATGAATGTTACAATATATAGACAATTGATGGTACATTGAATCATGAATGTTACAATATATAGACAATTGATGGTACATTGAATCATGAATGTTACAATATATAGACAATTGATGGTACATTGAATCATGAATGTTACAATATATAGACAATTGATGGTACATTGAATCATGAATGTTACAATATATAGACAATTGATGGTACATTGAATCATGAATGTTACAATATATAGACAATTGATGGTACATTGAATCATGAATGTTACAATATATAGACAATTGATGGCACATTGAATCAATGCATACAAATATGTGTGTATTGGTGGTACATTAAAGTATTAATGTAATAATATACAGACATAATTGATATTATGTACATTGAATTGTGAATGTGGCAATATACGGATATAGTCAAAGGTATTTTGATAAATAATTGATATTCATATTTCCATTCGTCAAATTCCCATTCCCTGTGCATTCAATTCAAATCCTAAAATCCAAAAATATCTTGTATATACATAATATCTTTCTATTTTTATGTTAAAATATTTATAAATATATATATATATGTTCTATAGTATTTCTCAACATAAGATGAAAATAAAATTCATTCCAAATGATGTTACATTTTTGTAAAAATATGTTTTTCTATATGTTCCTTACACAACCAAAATGTTGTTTTGTGAAGTAAATATAGATTATTTTAAATATGTTATTTTGTGAGATTTATCAATCACAAATAATATTAATACTTTAATTACATGTATGATGTTTCTGTATGATTTATTTAATTATTTTTTACTTAAATAAATTTGCTCATTTTCTAAAAATATAATTATTTCCATTGTGATTTCTTCCTCCAAAGATAAAACTCTACCTAATATTTTCAAAATACATTATCTTTAACATTTTAAAACATTCTTTTAACAATCGAAAAATATCTTGTATATGCGTAATATCTTTCTATTCTTTTGTTAAAATATTTATAAATATATATATATATATATATGTTCTATAGTATTTCTTAACACAAGATGAAAATAAAATTCATTCACAAATGATGTTACATTTTTGTAAAAATATGTTTTTCTATATGTTCCTTACACAACCAAAATGTTGTTTTGTGAAGTAAATATAGATTATTTTAAATATGTTATTTTGTGAGATTTATCAATCACAAATAATATTAATACTTTAATTACATGTATGATGTTTCTGTATGATTTATTTAATTATTTTTTACTTAAATAAATTTGCTCATTTTCTAAAAATATAATTATTTCCATTGTGATTTCTTCCTCCAAAGATAAAACTCTACCTAATATTTTCAAAATACATTATCTTTAACATTTTAAAACATTCTTTTAACAATCGAAAAATATCTTGTATATGCGTAATATCTTTCTATTCTTTTGTTAAAATATTTATAAATATATATATATATATATATGTTCTATAGTATTTCTTAACACAAGATGAAAATAAAATTCATTCACAAATGATGTTACATTTTTGTAAAAATATGTTTTTCTATATGTTCCTTAAACGTCAAACTATTTGATTGTAAGTAATGTTTTATGAAGTAAATATACATTCTTTTAAATTTGTTATTTTGTGAGATTAACAAAAGCAACGTTTTATTTCTGAATCCAATGTCATTGCAAATAGCGTTACAGTATTGCAAGTATATATACAGTGTAAAGTATTTCTATATTTTCTTTTAAGGTTTGTCAACAAAATGTTGAAAGCATTCCTATGCAAATGGAGTTGTAAATATATACATCTTTTATAATGTTTTCATTGAAATTTTTTAATTCATAGTTTAAACTATTTCAATTTAAAAATGTTCTCTGATTTTCACGGCCGTTTAGAATCTTTTGAGTATAGTTTTCTGGGTTAATCTGCCGTATATATCTGACTTTCGAAAACAGGTTTTGTGTAGCATAAGTAGTGTTGTGTTATGTGTAAGTTCCATCTACTGTCGGATTCTTCGACTTCTATGGCTTTAAAGTGCCAAATACCACAAGGTATTTAATTTCGAAACAGTATTGCAAGCCAGTACCTAAAAACGACTACCCTGCTTTCGACACGGTAGTGCAAGCCAGTACCTAAAAACGACTACCCTGCTTTCGACACGGTAGTGCAAGCCAGTACTTAATCACAACACCGACAGTCACACATTACATAAGCCCTGATGATGGACCCTGTAATGGGATCCGAAACGTTGGACAGAAAGGTCAGATATACACGACAGATTAGCCCACAAAATGAACACAGAATATTCCAATTCAGACAATGTTAAAATTTTGTAAAAATATTTTTTCTATATCTTCTTTAAGATTTGTCCAATATAATGTTGAAACGGTTCAATTGCAAATAAAGTTATGAAAATATATATTTTTTCACATTATTTAGTGAAATATATAAATGTTAACACCTTTTAATTAATTCAACCTGTAGAATTAATGAGGCGCTTGAGATCCACGTGGTTCTGAATACAAATCCTCTCTTAATTCAACACCTGAAACCACACAAACACGTATCACACGCAAGAGAAAATTCTGAATAAGTAACACTGGCAGCTATTTTATAAAAACATAATATAAACACTCGCGTCTTATATTAATTTTGTGGCCATTCCGAAAAACATGCCATAAAGCCAAAAATAAACAAGAATTGATTTGTGCAGTATTTTCTTTAACATATATCGGCTTTGGCCCGTGATCTTTGTAATACATACGATTATAATAATCGACACTTTATCAGTCTGTCTCACATGGTGGCTGCAATAAAGTCTGTGATGTGGAAAGATTATTATAAAGAAAGACTTGACTTAGTGTTTAAGGCGCGGTGACCCATTGATCAATAAGTGTCAGTGTGTTCAAAAATCGAACAGGGGAACAGTTGCTTGTTTATTCAGTTATAAACAATTCGATTACAATAAAAAATTCAATCAACATGGAAATGATGTATTAAATATATGAAATCTAGCAAATTCAAAATGACATTCAATTCTTTGTTAAGATTAATGACTGAAAAGCTATAAAAGCCAATTTTTAATTTTTCCATCCTTTCTTACCAGCTCGTAATATAAGCCATTAATATATGCCAATATCACAATACAAGTGGAAGAAAGTTATGGGGAATATGAAGTCGCAGTCACTAAATTTGTAATATTTTGTTATATCTGCTCTATTTATTTGCAATTGCATAATTGTACGATTATTTTGAAACAATATTTTACGTTAACGAGTAATTTTGCTTTAAACGCAATATTATTTTATAATACAAATTATATAAATTTGTCTAAAAATCGACCAATGTGATAACACTAATTTAATACATTTTATACCTTCAGAAGGATATTTCTCGATTCTAAGATTCGCACCAAAAAGCATTGTCGCAAATCGTTTTTTAGCTGCTTTTATGACATCGGACTTCATGGCCTCGCAAGGCTCCAGCACTATATTTTGAGTATAATCCTGAAATCGATCAGAATGGTAGGTCTTGAAAAAATAACTTCACAAAACGGACGAATGATAAAAATAGCTTAATAAAACTGATAGAAATTAAGCAATTTTTATGTAGGTATGTACGTGAAAATTCACTACATTTAAAATTACGAGT
The DNA here is from genome assembly GCA_031772225.1 of Eubasilissa splendida. NCBI lineage: Eukaryota > Metazoa > Arthropoda > Insecta > Trichoptera > Phryganeidae > Eubasilissa > Eubasilissa splendida. Next base: position 46,233,634 of record CM062845.1, read on the forward strand.
AATTAGCATATATTAATGAAATTATTTTTTCAAATCTAACAAAATTCATATAATTATTTTGGAAATTGAAAATATCTAATGTAATTTAGTTTCATAAAATGATACATAGGACCATGAAGTACCAAATTGAATATACTTCCCACGTATACTTTATAACGTATGTAGGATAAGGGAAGAGGAAACCCTTACTTTCTAATCACTAGTAGAACTTCTTCCAAGCTAGATAATATGTCAGTTCTTGCCATGGGCAACTTATGCAGAGACATTGCACACTGATATTTAAGTTACAGAAGCGTGAGGCTCGCAATTCACAGAAACAGACTCGAGATCTTATTACTATTTCTAGGTTAGAAATGATGTGTCATGTACGTGAGTTGTGTTAGGAACATCTCAACAGTCACATACGAGAAGATATAAGAAAACGTGAAAGAACGTCAGCCTGCAGAAAAAATATTAATTGGAAAGCATGCTATATTTACGATGTTTTATTTATATAAATTATTGTATAATACAAAACAAACGTAACATTTTCCACACAATAAAATCAAGCACAGTGGCTATTACTTTCTATTTTATTGATACATTTGTTTAGCCTATAAAACATAGGACCGTTGATTTTGACGAAGATGGCTTCAAATATCTTCCAATTATGAGATTAATAAATTTATTTAGGCATGCTTCTACTAGTTCTCTTTGGAAATTGTGATATGATACCTTACTTTTTTAGATGTGACACAAACATCTATAATTCTAGATAGTACCATTTTTTATTTCTAGCGTTTATTTTAAAAGCGACATTGTCATCATCGCTAACCTCGTAAAGCGCATCCAACTTATAATGTATCATTTTTTCCTATCTTCGATGATGAACGTGTCCCTAAACTAAATATTCGTTTAAAAATTACTTAAAAAAAAAATTATATCTGAAAAATAAATAAAACATTTGTTTGATATTTATGGCGTTAACCATATAACAGAATTATTATTTTTAAAAATGACAAACTTTGTGCAAACTATTTTAATATATAAAATAATTTCGTAAAAAAATATTTTTACATTTGACACGTGTGAGTTTACTATACATTATTTATTTTTTTAAATAGAGATACGTACGTATAGAGGAAGGAACACAGAATACATGTCACATCAATATTAATACTATTTTCAAACTAAACTAAACGCTTGCTACATAAACAATATAAATAACATATATGTAAGTCTTACATCTTTAAAATTCATTTCACGGAAGAAATAGTATTCTTCGAAACAAAATTATCAGAAAAAATACTCACCAAGACCTTAACTTTATCTTTTTTCGTGTTAAAAATGAATTGCCACTTTGACACCTGATATTAATTTGATTAAATCAGTCAGAGCACTCAAATATCGTCCACGTGAAGTAGTGCACTTATTTCAACTGAGAAATCTTTACGAAACAAAGTAGGTACTTTTTAAAATAATAATTTACCAGACAGATCTACGATAATAGTTTGGTGTCCGGACGGACACGCTATGCTAGTAATTGGGATGGGCACAAATTTAATAATGGGCTAGAAATACCGAAATCAAGTTCAATTTAGACAAGTGAAATAATACCTGAAACTATTTACCTGTGTTATTTCATTCTCAATATTTATCTCGGATTCTGTGTCTTCTATAATTACATCTGTCCGACCTTCTACAAATACTTGATCGAGAAGTGTGAGCGTCATTTGGGATTCTAGCAGTGCGTGCAACCATTTCTGAAAATTGATCAAATAGTTTTTTTTTAAATTGATTTTTATTTAAAATGATAACAATTATAAGATATTAGCATTTTACGCGTCCTAAAATAAAAAAAGCGCTCCATCTCACAGTGAAAAACAGGTTTGACAGAATAAAGTTAATTTAGTAAGAAAACTTACTAAATATGTCAATAAATAAAATACATTTTTCAATTAATATTATTTGTTGTACCTTGATTATGGACCTTGCTATAGAATCTAAAACGTCTGCAAGAGAGGTCGTATATACATAAATAGCCTAGAAAACTCTAAGAGCATAAATACAATTATTTGTAATGATGAAAATATACTTTTTTATGTTGAATATTTTATAAGTTTTTATTTTTAGGACCATTGTCACTGTATAATGTTTCGGTATTGATATCGGCCGTGAAAACATTAGAAAATTATCAATTATTATTATTTTATTAATGAATTTCTAAGTATGTATAAAAATAATTCCTTTTGATATTTTTCTTGAAATCCGTTATATTGTTTTATTTTGGGAAGGTTTTGCCCAAGTATACACCGCAACATGACAAAGTAGGGATTAATTATATATAAGGTATTATAAATTAATTGAAAATAATACGAGAAGTTATATATTAGGGGAGCGTGGGGGAATTGGAGCCTACTAAGGAGAATATTGAATGAAAGTAACATATTGTTCTAATCATTTATTATTATGACTTAAAATGAGTTCATTGATTATATACCTATAATATAATTACAATTTCAACTTAAAAAATTTAATGTAAGTTACAAAAAAAAAACGTTTTCTAAAAAAACACATTTGGTTCCAATTATCCCACATATTGGGTAAAGAGAGCCATATTTAATAGGAGCCATTTCTCTTATTTTAAACATCTTAAAATTACTTTGGTTTAATAATTACAATAAAATGATAAATATGCACTAACGTAACAAATATTTAAATAACAAAAATAATGTTCTAGCACTAAATATTGAAAAAAGTCAACACATTTTAGCGATCTAAGCAAAATATTTCGAGTCGTCACAACTCAAGTACCATGATCCCAGTCAGCATAACCTCTGCAATGATACTCTTAGATCATATTTTTTTCCAAAGTCAAAACCTTATTTAATTTATTTTTAGTTGTGTTATTTTTGATCTTTGGATAAATTGGATCCATAAAAAAATTATTATGTTCTTTTAAAGTTAGATCTAAGCCGAGTCTTATCTAAAGAAGCGATTTACAAACATAGATATAGATATAAATATTACCATTTACAAACATGCTTTGTTGAACAATTCGGCAATTTCATAAAGTCCTAAATTTCGTGACTTGAAATACAAAATTGCTAAATGCTGTCTTGAATGATCCAAAGAGCAAAAACTGAGTGGAATAATGGGAGAACCCAATCACCTCAATGTCCACCACTTTGAAGGTCCTAAAAATAAAGTAAACGGGCTATTTTATTCTTCGATCCTTAAACTTACACACAAAAATACATGCATATGGGTATGGAATTGACACTAAATACAATAAAATAAGTCAAATTGAACTACTTACCGTGATGCCAAACAAGTGCCGAGCGCAAAACACATTTCCAAATTCACATTCAAGTCACTAAACAGCCGGCAGTTATCGACTGACTTTGTTGGACATTAACGAAGACGTTTGGGTTGTTTCCGATTGATTTGAGCGTTGGTAAGTACATTTTTTGTAGTGGCTCCCATTACCTCACTCTCCCCTAGTTTAGTTATATAGATGAATAAATTTAGAAGGGATTAGTAATTTTGTATTAAAACAACTAAAATCTGTATAATATTATACAATAATAATATATTTTGGTTAGTTTTAATATTATGAACAACCAACTAAATTTAACCAATCCCATTCTAAATTTTTTTCCTAAAACTTGTTCTAATAATTTTGTATCAAGTAACAATTTACGTCAGTTACTAAATTGATTTTTTAAATAATTATTATTTAAAAATAGATTCTGTTAAAGAAACAATATAACATATGTTTTTGATTAGTTAATGAAATCCTGAAGAAGAAAATGATATTTTTAGAAAATGGTAAATGTATTTAATTTATTAAGTGGTTAATAAAACAAAATTAACAATATAAAATAATGGATTACAATATCATCAGTTAAGGAAGCCGATCCAATCAATATTCAAACTGTTTACCTTCACACCCTTTACATTGCAGTAAATTCAAATACTTGTAGTATATTTATAATATTTACTAGTACTTATGAATCTATGGTAGCTTACGGAGATAATGAGCGCTCGCATTTTAATTTTAGCTTACGAATATATAGGCCCCACAATCAATCAATATACAAAAAATACGAGTATATGTCAAATAGTTTTATATATCTTATTCTAATATATTTAAATATGTAATTTTAATAAATTAATACATAAAAAATTAATAATGAACTAATAATAAAATCACACTGACCTCCAGAGTCGGATTGGCTGAGTTTTTCGGCTCGGGTAACGCAGAAATATAAATAATATTATTGACGACATCCATCGAATCAAAAATAAGAATGGTTAAAGATGTAATATATTTTACATTTGCTTTCACTTCGTAGTCTGGATGGATCTGTATAAACTTTGTGAAGATATGTTGCCTACAATTGAAATAAAAAATATGCAATACATGTGTTATTAGGATTATATACAAGTTGCTACCTTATTGATTGGTAATCAGCTTGTGCAAAATTAAATCTGTTTCCATAAAACAAATCATTTATATTTTAATATAGATTATTTAAAATTTTGTTTTATCCACTTTTTGAGATTAATTTAATACACTAACCGGTTTCGGAAAATACAATTTCCTTCATTAGGATATCAAATAAACTAACTAAAACCATATATGTCAAATTGTTCTAATGTTTTTAAAATTCTATTAAAAAAAAGTTAAAAAATATATGATATATTATTAAAAAATAAATCTAGTACCTAACTTAAACTGTTACGATGATTATGGTTGGTGTATTAAATTAAACTCATAAAGTGATTAAAAACATAGTTTTAATTATTAATTTATATTAAAATGAATAAAAATCACAATGTAAAATTTCAAACATATATTAAAAATATAATTTATATTTCTTAGAACCACTGTAAGTCGTGAGTATTATTGCTTTTTGTAATATATACTAATAACAAATTTGTTTATTTATGATATACACAAGATGTACACAACCAACATATACAGGTGTCACAATCCTATCCTTGCACTCATATTTTGGTTCTTCCACATCCATACATTTGTATTACATTCTGTGGGTAACGACTCTACAAGCTTCTGTTCATCCTGTGGTTAATATAATGTAAAAAATAATGAAATGTTAGCAGCAAATTCGATGTTTCTCGAAACTTTGTAATTTTTATTGTTGGTAGGTACTTTAAAATAATATGATAGATTATAGTCTGTTAATTATAACCTCCAATTTTAAATATTTATTTCATTTTCTGGTAATTATTTACAGGTATGCTTGGAATGGCTCATTGTACGAATTTTAGGTCTGGACTGCATTTAATTCAACTAACAGAAGATTTATATACTACATATATTTAAGATTTTCGCAAGCACTAGTGTTCGAACTGTCATCTCTTTTAGGTTAGTTCGCGTCTTTTGTATATGGTTTTCTTGAGGAAATCTAGGCCGACGTTTGGACACGGTAACAAGTGCTATTGTCAAGGCGTTACTTCAAAAAATTACAGAACAATCGTACTTTTTTGCAGAAGATATAAATTTCCCATAGTCGAGTTAATTTTAGTTCGAGGTTACTAACCATACCCATTACTAACCAATTCTGTACCTTCCTTCATATGTTAGTTGCGAGTGACTTTCCATGGGTTTATTCATTAAGTACGTAATTAATTTCTTAACCTTTTTTCTTTTAATCTCTGTAATCTTCGAAAGCTATCGGTATGAATTGGTGTCGAGTTTTGCGAGGTACTTTTTCAGCTGCACTGGCTGAACCGTGTGTTGTCGATTGAACATCTGGAGTTCTCGGCGGAGAATAGGGTGTGTGTTCTTCTGTTTCACGTAACATAGTTTAGTACAAATTAAATGCATCAATTAGTAAGATATACAGTAAAATTCAATTTATCGAAGAATATATTTGTTGCTACCGGAATTCGATCCTGAATCCATTCATATCCGGAAAAATGCGTTAACCGGTTACACTACACCAACATAGTTAATTGACAACAAATTTTTGAACTTATATGCTGTAGTTCTTTCAAATTGATAGATCAATTATTCTTAATCTAAATGCTAATGACATAGTTTAACAATACTCAACCTTTTTTTCTCAGGTGTAACCTACATAACCTACATATGTTTGCTACACGGGCCGCATCATAGTATACCATACCATACCTCATAATATTAAAAATAAACTTAAGACCTAAACGTATCCAAGCATCTATTTGAAAATTATGATTTGTAAACAAATTAAAAACTGAACTTAAATATTAAAATAATAAATTAAAAATGGTTTATCACAATTCGTAAAAGTAATAATATTTAACATAAAATGATTTATTGTAAATATGAAAATATTCTTAATTATTCTTAAAAAGCTAAAATGTTGTTAGGTAATTTTATCTTCCTCATTTTCGTGAACTTACTTTGAACACGGGGTGTTTTAAACATGGCGGTGCAGCTCAGAAAGAGTATTCTGAGATGGTCTTATCCAGTCGAGACCCGTATAGCCTGAATCGGTTCGATCCTTTATAATCATTACTATATGTTATTGTAATTACTCCCAAAGAGAAATCAGAATAGCTCAATGAATATTTGAAATTATTGCGTGATAATACTAGTGTTCGATGACGCATAAAACATTTGATCAGTAAGAGTCCGTGTGAATCAGAAATCCGGTAACAAGGAAAGTTAGTTAGAAAGGAAAGGAAGATAAAGTAATACAAAATATTTAGGGTGAAATCAACACAAAATATACGGCGTTCCTTGCTAGAAGTAAGCATGACGGGTAAAGTTGAAGGTGAGCTTGCGTAATAAATTATGTAAAATTAGTAATTAATTAAATAAGTATAAATTATGAATTAATTAAATAAATATAAATTATGTAATAATTATAAAGGTGAAGAGGGTGATTATACTTACCGAATCATCTTGACAGAGGATGACATCTTCGATCTGGGAGAGCATATGAGAACCATATCGGTGAGTAAAACACCCTGAACCTCGATCTACATTTTATAAAAATATTTAAATAAGTATTAGGTAAGGTATCTAGGTTAATTTCAACATGTATTGGTATTATCGTCTTCCATATTAATATTTCGCGACATTGAAAAAACTTTTTTTAAAATTGAATCAACTACACACGTAGGTACCAATCAATCACGTCGTATTTCTCCTAATTCTATTCTCTATACCATATGGTATTTTTAATCTTAGAAATTTTTAACATAGCATATGTTTTTTTCAGAGGCTTTTCTAGCAACGAAAAATTTTTCACCTTTATTTCTAAAAGATATTTCCCATCACCCAGAATCACATACATATGTAATACACTATTAGTGTCGTCAGATGTCCTCTATACATAATACAATATATTTCATAATTGATAGCCCTAGAGAGCTTTGTAACAAGCCAGAATTAATAAAATTCTTAATATTATTATTAATTGAAGAGGTGAATAAAATAAAATATTTAGGAGTAATAATTGACAATAGACTAAAATTCGACAAACATATTTTAATGACTACAAGGATAATAGCCAAAAAAGTTTTTTTTTAAGCAGAATAAGAAATAACTCAAAACATCGCAATTAGTGTATAATTCTATTGTCACTCCGCATATAAATTATTGTTCTATAGTACTATTTTTGGGAGATGAAGATGACGACTATTTTAAGATCTAATAGATACACAAGAATAATTCATATGTTAAAACAACTAAAATTAATGACAGTTAAACATAAAAATATGCTAAATTACAGTACAAAATTAAATATCGATTATTGCCATCATACGTGAATAAAAATATGAAATATAATTTGAAGGTCCACGCGCATCGCGTATAGTCGGTGGGATTTTAGACTTCTATAAACAAATCTGGCAGGAACATTAAATACTTTATACTATACAGGTTCTAAATTTTTCAATGAACTGCAAGCAAATGTGAAGGAAGCAACTAGCCTTGCTACTTTTCCTAGGTTAAGTACAGAATGTGTAGTATCTAACTGATCATTTTTAATGTGTTCATTTTCTTTTTTATTTATAATCTCTTTACCTAATGCTAATTGATATAATTATTTTTTTTATGTTATTTTTGCATACTAGATATATACTAGGTATATTATAATATTCTAACATCTAGATTAAAAATATACATAAACATAATTAATGTGAAGTTGCAATTTTTTCAGAACATAGTTTGATATTTTTAAGACAAATTAAATGTATCAATTAGAAAGATATACAGATAAAATCAATTTATCTAAAATTATTTTTGTTGCCACAGGGATCTCGGTAATAATATGATGTATTTATTAACTGCTATTTTCACATGTAGCGTATATTTCTCGGCAACATAGTATTTAGCATGTCTGTGTGTCATGGGGGAAGACCGAAGTTCGGTTTCCCGCTGGAGGGAGAGCTTGTTTTTATTTGCGCCTTTATCGGGCCGATATATCAGCTCTCGAATATTTTAGATAAATACTCTTAACTGATATTTCGGGTTTTTAAAAATTAATATTTAAATTTTTACCACATTTTGTTCTATTAATGCGTTTTTATGTCGGGAAAAAATATTAGGTATAAATAAAATGATTATAAAACTGCGTTGACTTAATATTTTATTTTTTGTTAATATCCTATATTCTTCCAAAACTCTTGAACACAGACGTATTCCATGAACTGTTAATATCCTATATTCCTCTAAAACTCTTGAACACAGACGTATTCCATGAACTGTTAATATCCTATATTCTTACAAAACTCTTGAACACAGACGTATTCCATGAACTGTTAATATCCTATATTCCTCTAAAACTCTTGAACACAGACGTATTCCATGAACTGTTAATATCCTATATTCTTACAAAACTCTTGAACACAGACGTATTCCATGAACTGTTAATATCCTATATTCCTCTAAAACTCTTGAACACAGACGTATTCCATGAACTGTTAATATCCTATATTCTTACAAAACTCTTGAACACAGACGTATTCCATGAACTGTTAATATCCTATATTCTTACAAAACTCTTGAACACAGACGTATTCCATGAACTGTTAATATCCTATATTCCTCTAAAACTCTTGAACACAGACGTATTCCATGAACTGTTAATATCCTATATTCCTCTAAAACTCTTGAACACAGACGTATTCCATGAACTGTTAATATCCTATATTCCTCTAAAACTCTTGAACACGGACGTATTCCATGAACTGTTAATATCCTATATTCTTACAAAACTCTTGAACACAGACGTATTCCATGAACTGTTAATATCCTATATTCCTCTAAAACTCTTGAACACAGACGTATTCCATGAACTGTTAATATCCTATATTCCTCTAAAACTCTTGAACACAGACGTATTCCATGAACTGTTAATATCCTATATTCTTACAAAACTCTTGAACACAGACGTATTCCATGAACCGTTATTCTATTTAATTTCTATTCGTGAAAGAAGTTCCAGCAATCAGAAATAAGCAATTACAAAATCTGATGTTTCTTAAGGATTCCTAGCCAGTCCATTGACCAATCTGAGGATATCAAAAGGGTTAGAGTTTCAAATGAATTAATGATTTTTTTGAACCAGAAAAGCATATTATATGCACGGATGGTATGATACATGTGTCTGAGGCGTTTTTTCTTCCTTCATTTCATCTTATATTTTCTCTATAATTTTTCTTGCACCTAAAAATATGTCTATATAATTATATATTACGATTTTTTTAACACATTACACGCAAGCGCTGTGTCTACAACAGTTTGTTATTCTTATTAACACGGCACATAGTACATTCTTCAAGCAATCTTTCCCTGTATTATGAGATGCAAGATATCATATTTCTCAGGATGTCTCGATATGTTCCATTCCATAAAATAATATCGAGACGCACAGCATCTGATCATTCGCATTCGTAATCGAAGGTTGATATCATAAATGCGGCATTTGAAATCAGCAGAAGGATCCCATCCTTTATTTATATTGCAACCCAGTATATTAGGTATATTACTATTAGATTATCTTAATAAATAAACGTTATACATATGGTTTTTGTGGAATCCAAATACGTTCCAGAGAGATAAATATTGAATGACAGTAAATAGGCGTTTATTTAAACAGTTGGAAAATGTTTCTTTCCAAAACATTGAAAAAGATAACGAGTTCCATTTTTTCTTGGGTTTCGTGGGACTCGAAAATCCACGATAATACATGGATTTTTTGTAATTTTTTTTCATTATATTTTAGGTTGTTTTGAATGTCTTACGTATCTTTAGAATAAATAAATTGTTATAATCAAAGTAAGAGTAATTTTATTCTACGCGTTTTTGAGAGCGAATTACAGACGTAATTACGCCTGCAGAATAAAACTTAAGCGGATTAGAATCCAAAAATTATTTAAAGACATTTTCTGCTATTTCTCTGTTATTAAATTATTTGCTATTAAAGAGAACACATTCTTATTGTGAAGTTGTAATTATTCAGAACATAGGTCTAATAAATTAGTATTTAAAATTATTTGCCAATAGTTCTTCTACTAAATCTTTTAATTTGTCGTTTTCAACGGTAGCAGGACGTTCTCAACTCTCTTCATCTTTAAGCCTAACGTATTCGTCCTTAAACTTCTCGAACCAATGCCGCACCGGTCATCAGGAGTGGTTTCTTCATCCCGTGCTTGGTCAACATTACGCGCTGTTTGTGCTAAGTTTCTTCTCCTTCATGTCACTATTGACATACAGTGCCTTCAATCAGATGAGACCTGGCTAGCAATGCACCTCCACAAATTCCGGTCTTATATCGCCCTCACAACTGTTCACTGTTAATCTTAAAATCACGCAAAAAAATATATATTGTGTCATTTAAATTTGAGCGGCGGCATCGAGCACTCTATTATATCGACTATAGGGACTCCGGCGAGAGTGGAGCGCCGCGCGGCATCTCGCCGTGCAGAATGGCGAAAAAGACATCGCAAACATAGGATTGGATTAGGCGCGGTGGATCAAGAGTGTCTGAGCCTCGGTCCACCTGCGTGTGAGACGAATCTCTTCGCTGGGACTAGCGTGAAGACTGCCTGCGAGCGGCGGTAGAGCTTGTCGAGGTCATCCCATTCGGAGCGGCTCAAGATGGCAACGCTTGGAACTTCTCGGAAGGCGAGAGGAATTTTGGTACGGTCGTCGTAACGCGCGTGGTGGTGGCGGTGGTCACACATCACTCCTGGTGATCTAGTACCCCAAACTCGTAGTTAACTCATATGACAAATTCATGTATGTATGTCGCCAATCCTTTTCAATATGTACATGGACGAATTGAGCAAACGACTATCTGATACAAAAATTGCCTGCCACATGGGCGAGACAAATGTGAACCACATTAGTTATGCCGATGATATGGTTATACTAGTGCCATCTATAAAAGGGATAATAAAGCTTTTACAGATATGTGAAACATATGCCAGTGAACACAATATTTCATACAATGCCAGCAAATCGGCCATAGTGGCGTTCAAATATGGAAAAGGGCCAGATAATATCCCTTCCGTGTGGCTGGACGGGACGAAATTGAGCGTTCAAAATAAGGTCAAATACCTTGGTCATATATTCATTGAAGATGAACAAGACGATAATGATATAAAACAGCAGAGGAGACAGTTGAGCATTCGTGCAAATATACTGTCACGGCGTTTCTACCGATGCAGTAAGAAGGTGAACAGCATCCTGTTTAAATCCTTATTCATCAGCATGTATACCTGCGAGCTCTGGTCGAAATACAAGCAAGTGACGTATAACCGTCTCCGAATTCAGTACAACAATTCATACAGAATACTGTTTGGATTGGCGCGTTATTGCAGCGCATCTACAATGTTTACCGAAGGCCGTATACATGGATTCGTTCCGATTCTGAGACATCGAGTTGCTAGCGTAAAGCTGCGGCTGGAGCTCAGCACCAACTCTCTGGTACAAGCGGCGCTCTCATGAAAAGCTGGTTCCCTTACTTAGCCGTGACTGAAGTAGTTATATATGTAATATTTATATTTTTTGTGTATATATGTGTGAACTTTTTAATTTTTATTTATTAATATTTTCCTTGGTTATCTTTTTCATAGCATTATATTTATTTCATAACCTTTAATGTACAACATAATATGTATTATCTTTATGGCGAATCTGGTTAAAAAAAACCTGATCACTCTGGAATAAACACATTATTATTATTATTATTATAATAAAAAGTGTTCTCCACTCTTTGGACTCTAATCGTGCAAATTATCTTTGCCGGGCAAACTCTTGTTTATGGAAATTATATTGTTTATCATGTGATATAGTGTTTTGCATTATTTAAACTATTCCCATCCATCCGAGTTAACCACACCGATACCACATATCCTCATACCCACAGACTGAGCATAGCCGGTGGCGTAATGCCCTGGCGTTCAATCCACCTGTGCCAGCATCGTACGAAACAATATATATTCTTCTTTTCAACCCTATTTCTGAAGCATTAAAGTAATGCAATTTAAATGACCCACTTAATAAATAAATAAAACGTATTTCTAATTGTTAATTAAAAACAAATGAATAAACGTTTCCTAGCAAAGAAACATTCAGAATGATATAATATTTAATGATTGTCGGAACAATATTGACCATTTAATAATGCTGTTCCTCCCATAATAATGATTTTAAATGTTCGATTGGATTTTATCTCTTCTTATAATACAGAGTGTTGATTTTTAATCAATAAGATCACTCGGAAAGATACAAATAACAAACCTATATTTCTGAAAAATGTACTTATTTGCAGGTTTAAAAGCTATTGCATTAGACCGCGCGTTGATGTCACCGTCCACATTTTTGGATTTGTGGTAATTTTCTTAGACAGCGAGCGTCTTAATACGGATAAATAAGTTCAAAATTGAAACACCTCGAAATAGTATGGTTTTCTACCACAAGCACAAGCAGATTGACATGCTTGTTTGTCTAGTGGCTAAGACACTCGCATAGTAATCCAGAGATTGGAGGTTTGAATCTCATTCCAGGAAACTAGTCAAGTTAGTTCTAATTTCATAGCTTAAGCGTTAAACTTAATTTGATAATAGTCAGAATATTGATGTGACACGTATTCCGTGTATATCTCTATTTTTTTTCAAACGGGGGTTATACAGATTGAACAACAAATGTCAAGAAGTAACAACATATCACAAATATCCTGTATATTGCTTAAACTGCATCACTTGGGAACCTCAGAGTGACAGTTCGTACTTGGAATAACTTTATCCAATTTTTTTTTTGAACGTTCACTATTAGGTCTTTATATTTTTTGTATAGAAGAGCATATGTACTGGATTAGAATATTCGAGGTATCTTATGACAAACGAGTATGTGTAGTATATAAGTGACTATACAAGGTTTTCTACATTTATAACGGTTTACTCATGCGATAGATAAAGCAGAGCATTTTAGTAGCAATGTACTTATTGACTGATAATTTGTTATCAAAGTATACCCCAAGATTTTTCAGTAGAGGAGTTAATATCGAAGCACTTATCAGTTGTGTTCCGGTGCAGATAGGTAAAATCTATTGTTTCTATTCACCCACTATGAGTCAGCGAAACAAACTTTATTTTGTTTTACTATTATTATATTTTTTTAATTAATTTTTCTTATACTAGATCGTGCCAAGCCTTTATGGCTTATTGGCACGTTTCTTCTACTATATTTACATAAGTATATTATTTCAATTTTGTAAGTGAATAACAAAATAGTGTTTGCCAAATACTGGAGGTAATAGGTCTCTAATTTGCTGTATATCTCTTGCCCTAATTCCATCATATCCATGTCCCTTGTATTAATTTATTTTATTAATTATGCAAGTTATATCATTTTTATCGTAGGTCGTGGTAAGTACATAGATATTATTTGGGGTTCATCACTGAAGTAATCATTTAAATTTAATAATTTTAGATCATAGGATATTTTAATGCTCTATATTAATTCATTGAATATATTGACAAATTCGTCAGCAATACTTTTTCGTTCGCTGTTTTTTCAAGATATTTCGTTTTTTTCCTCAATATTTCATTTATTGTTTTCTAAATTGTTGTGAGTTGCAGAATGAGCCGAATTTATTTGTATAGTATGTTTTTTTGTTTTCATAAATTTCTTTGTTTACTTGATTTTGACACTCATCATATATTTTTTTTGTAATATGCATTACTTAGACAGATTTTCCATTTTCTGAATTATGTCTCTCTTTTCCATGAGATTTATAACTTTTTTGGTCATCCATTTAACTTGTTTCCTTTTCCGTTATTTACCTAGATATGTAGATTCTTTATATATGTTGTTTAAAACACTTATAAGTGCATCCATCAATTTATTAATTCATGAGGGTGGGAGTGCTTTTGTACGAATGCTTATTCCCAGTCAACTTTCTTTAGTTTTTCAATGACCTGTAGTTGTCAATTATCTTTTTCCCTTTACGAATTTTTCCTTGTTTTAAAGGCCGATGCCGCTGTTATATAGTGGTTCGAGATATTAGCTATGATGGTGGCCTATATAACTCCCCTTTTTTAAAATCTAATAAATCATAAATATAATATACACGATTTCCTTACTATTTATCCCATTATTTCTTCTCTAGTATTATTGGTTGTGCAATGTATTAGTCCACGCTGACTTAATATTCCTAGGTAGATATTTATTATGTTAATCCTTAAGTCTTTTATATTTTTATATGTCCACAATAAAATATTCAATCGCAAAAACATTATTCTTTTACACAGCAATGCGAGATCACTTACAGCAAGGACAACACACCCACTTTACTCTCCGAATCTTGCTCCGACAGACTACCACCTTTCATGTTCCTTGCAAAACATTATTCTTTTACACAACAATACGAGATCGCTTACAGCAAGGGTGACACATCCACCTCACTCCCCGGACCTTGCTCCGACAGACTACCACCTTTCATGTTCCTTGCAAAACATTATTCTTTTACACAACAATACAAGATCACTTACAGCAAGGGTGACACATCCACCTTACTTCCCGGACCTTGCTCCGATAGACTACCACCTTTCATGTTCCTAGCAAAACATTTTAAATGGAAAAACCTTCAATACTGAATAGCAAATCAATCAGGCTGTCGAAAATTGTTTCCAGTCTAAACCCGCCGAATGTTAGGAGGATGGAATTGATAAGCTGCCAATAATATGGAAGAAGGTCAAGTATAAGAGTGGCGAATATATAATAGATTAATTTAATTTTGTTATTTTATGAAAGCAAAATAAATGTCCGATAAAAAAACGGAAGTTATTTATGTCGACTTAAGTATTTGTATTTAAGTTTGATTAACAATGCGCCGAAAGAGTATTTAAATTATTTTGAATAACTAACTAGGCAGTCATTATGGAAATTGATAACAAAAAAATGATTAAGATGATCTGTGAAGAGTAAGAAATCCGCATTTTTCTTCGTCAATGTGTTCATGACTGACTATCGTGGTCCGTTATCTGCTCCTACAGTGCCAAGTGTTTGCCTCCATCATTCGCCATCTAGTGCGACATGTAGAAAAGTTCCGATCTCGTATTTGACATCTCTAGTATATTGGATAATGGCCTCTCTTTGTATATTCTCCATAGTCACTAATTTCTCCAGGTCATCTCCACCTCTTCTAGTAACATGTCCACAGAATGAGAATATTATTTTTCAGCATGTTAGGGAGAGCTTTTCTTTAGTACAAAGTTTCCGAAGAAGATGAGACATTGGTTCGTTTCGCAGTCCGTGTATATGCAGCATGCCACGCCGATACCACATTTCAAAGGCGTCGAGCATATTTCATTTTAGAAAAGAAAGAATGTCAGGGTTCATGTTTCGACTCCTTAAAGAGCTGAAGAACACGAAACGCTAACTTTCATGATTCTTGAGATGAGTGATTGAGCGGTTCATCTAAATTGTAATCAACTTCGGACAATGTTTGGACTTGTTCGTACCAATTCTATTGATATTATTCAACCATATATCACTTTACTAAGACTAAAATATTTAAACTTTTATATTTTTATGAAATAATATGTATTGAATTTTTCATTAACTTTGTTTTCAAACTACTTTCATGAGTTAAGAAAATACTTTTTCCTTCGTCAGGATATCAAAAAACTAATTTTTATGCAATATATGTATAATTAAATAATAAAAATGGTTTTAAAATAAAGTTAAATTTATTTTCAAGTAGATTATATTAATTTTTTTGACATAAACATATAAAATTTTATTTATTTCCTAGAGATCCTAGTTATTCATAACTTTTTTAATTAAATTGAGTAGTAGAGCTTAGGTGGTAAAAGATTTAACATACACCATAAAATAATAATATTTTTTAATGTGACTGTGTTTCTCCGAGACGACAATCATGGCTTTATTATGTCAAAAACTGTAACTTCACAATAATATGTTCTTAAAAGAAACATTTTATTGATTTGTTATTTATTTCATATACAACCCCATATTTAAGTACACTGGCAAAAGTACACAATCTTCCCGACACCATGCATAATGTTGGATTTCTTTTTACATTACATGTGACATCTAATTAGACGCCAGTCATTAAACAACTTATACGTTAATATTTTATGTTAAATGATTTATTCGATTTGATGTCTGACAATCTCATTTAATGTATCAAAAAGAATTTCCAAAATGAACTGAATATTATTGCTTTAAATAGTTGTCTTTCATTTTCATAAATCTGTTATGAATCCTTTGATGATTTACGAATTTATCTTAATGGCATTAGTTCTTTAAGAACTTCATCTCTACCAGTATTGTTAATCAACATACTTAGTTACCTCCTGTTTGAGCTGATTGTCCCTGTAAAGAAGCGCTCCATCGAGGATGATGGCGCGGTGGAATTGAAAACTTGCGTCGTCCGGGAACTTACGTTTTAAGTTCAGCCCGCGGTGAGTAGATACGAGATCTGTATCTACATTTTTCCGATTCTAATAAATAAAGAGATATAAAAATGAATACAGAAACAATGTGTATAATCGAATAATATCATTCAAATACCATATAAGTGCCAATTTCACATTTAGAGATATTCAAATAACTGGACTATTTACTAAATGTTGTCGTATATTTATTTTATATAAATAATATATATATATATATATATATTCACCATAGAAACATTCAAAATATATTCATTTTGATACTAAAAATCTCCTTGCCTACAAAAACGAAATTTGCCATAAAAATAACCAATAGAGATATAACAAACGCTGTATTTAAAATTATTTAGAATATTTGTATATGAGATAGAACTTGGGCGTTTTAAGGGCATAAGGCATTAGATAGTTAGCACATAGATCGTTACATCTATATTTGTTAAATATTATGTATCCATCCTTGCAAATCGAGGGTTGGAAAGGTTTTACCGCCAATTGAAAAGGCAATCAAAATCAAAACCATATCCAAAAGTTCAAATAACATTTTTTTATTTAAAATACGTAAATAGTGTAGGACTAAACAGTTTATGTATACAGCGCCCTCGAGGTGAATTTTTTTACGAAAATAGCACTATATATATTATCCAATATAATTAGTCAAATTTGTTGCAAGAATTTCTTTGTTTAATTTACAAAGTCTTTATACAAAATCTGGATAATTTAAATCAGTTTTATCATTCGAATTATAGGTCAGTATCAGTATATAAAATTAATAAGACCCATAGGTTCATAAATATAAAACTATAACTCCATAGATCGAAGATGGCACTTGTCATGTATTCGAATATGTTTTAATATCAATTGTTTTTATTTGATTTATAATAAATGAGCACAAGGCGCTACCGAAGCGTTAGATCAGAACATTACTTAAATCAAATACACAGGAATACTCACCCCCAGTATGTTGTAATATTGGATGTTCTCTGTAAGAAGGTCTATGGCGGCCAGTTCTTGGAAGTATCTCATATTGAGGTCAATGGCCGTCACTATATTAGAGATATTAATGGTTATCGTCTTAAATCTGCTTATATCTCTTTCGGAATCCGTTTCTTTAATAATTTTTTTTATAAACTCAGAATAATACATTAAACGTAGGGCAGGTTTTGCTAACATATCTACGAACCTAAAACACGACAGAATATTTATCACTTATTATCAAAAAACATATCGTTTCATCAAGTATAAAATAAAAATTGCTATTTTATTATATATACATATACGAGTGTTTATTAATAATTATATCAAATGAGCCGTTCCACGGATGAGATTTTTGACTCGAGGCAATCTCTGAGACATGGATTGTGTCTTTAGAGACAACTCTCGGTTTTCGTAGTTTACCGTGTACAGACCGAGTCTCAGAGATTCGTCGTCTCATGCTTCACTTTACGCTTATTGTAGGTATGTCAAATGTCAATCATTCATTGACCATTGATGTTCCGTTCGTCGCTTAAATGGATTTAAATCTACCCATCAGCAGTTAAATCGAAATAATTGTAATTGCATTCAACTTGTCTAACTTTTCAAAATTAATAGTTGTAGGTAACTATGATTATAAGTGACGTCTGTGCTTACATGTTAAGTCTCGGCATCAAACCGAATGTCATATACACGGGTTTGACCAATCTCAGGCTGATCTCTGAGTGAACTCCAGATCAAAATCTTAATACGTGTATGTGGTATTGAGATTTACATAAATTAAATCACTGAGATATATTGCATCAAATCTCATTCCGTGGATACGGGCCATAAGAGGTGATATATTATAATTCCAATCTCGTATATTATAATACTACATTTTTTTAAACTGGCAGCGGGTGGAATTCAATTAATGTGATTACCTGATGCATTCGGTTTGGGACTCACACCATTCTTTGTAGACTTTAAAGTGAATATTAGTGTCGAGTAACCTCAATATGTACATCTGTGTCTGCCTTAGAGTTTTAATATACTGTATGTATGGGCGGAACATTTCCTCAAAATATTCAAATTGTTCGATAAGAAGGTCGAGTTTTAATCTGTAAAGAAAAAGCTCCCACCATTAGGAAAATTGTACTATTGTCGCAAACTCCAACACTGGGTGCGTGAAAGTAGTTTTAAAAATTATATCTTTCATCTGTAGTTAAATTGTTTAAATTTACAAATATTATACTTGTAATAATATTTTTAATAAAAAAATGTTAATAAGAAAACCGGAATGTGATGAATTATGAATTAAGTATCTGCAGTTAGTTATGTAAAGAAAATATTTTTCTCACCGTTTTCCGATTGCCTCCATTACCATAGGGTATAAAACATTTGACCAAAGTTTGAGGTTTATGTTTAGTATTTCGGGTAAATTTAAAAATAGTGAATTAAATTTTATTTCTTTTAAAAAGTTATTTTGTTGAAGTTTCATGGCCACTGTGTAAAAAACCTATAGAAATGATTACAATTTTACATAAATAAGTATTCAAGTAAAATAGTTTTTTATTCAGTTCCTCATTTAACTAAATGCATAGTACAGATATGAAAAATATTAATTGATCATAATAGTTTTAAATGGAATGCTAGGAAAAGGAGGGTTAATTCGGTGGTCTCTAGAGATTGAGAAATTTTTAATGTTTTAATAAATGTTACTAAAAATGCCACAAATTTTAAAATAACAATAAATGCTTAAAGAAGCTCTTATACAAACATCAATTGCTGTCCTAATGTTGTTGATGTAAGCTGCTTCAGTTGTGATAAATTCAAGAATTGCATGCTGCAGTTGGAGTTCCTTGGGATCGTCGATATCTGGTAAAACAAATAACTGTGTGACAATATTAATAGGAAATATTAATTGATTTAATTGAATATACTTACGGCTGCGCCGTTTCTCCACAGGGGTAGGCAATGGCGCTCTTTAGTCACATTATTTGATCTCCAATACCTTAGTACTGGTGGCATCGATACTCGAGCCGTATTCCTGACCTTCATCCCTTACTTTTCATCCCACATGACCCAACCATCTGAGCGGTCCATTTTACATTATGTTCACTACATTACAATCAGCTTTAAATACACTCCTCGTTAATTACTATTAACTATTATAGAATATATATTTATATATGTATGCACTATATTAGGAATAAATAAATACATTTGTTCGTTCTCGTCTGTCCTACTCATAAAAATCTTGGATATACCTATATTATATACATTTATTACAGCATTATCATTTCTATATATTTTAAGCAAGTCTTTTCTTCGACTTTAAATACATATAAAGTAAATTTAAAAACATCAATTATCGGTATAAAATATTTTCCTTGTTAGTTTTATCGTTTTATCAATTTTTGAAACATCGACTTGATGGAGTGACTTTTTGAGACGCATTTTGTCAATTTTGTGACAAAAACGAGATTGAAGCAGTCTTGGCTTTAATATTGCACTGTTTATTTGGTGTAAACTTATTTCGTGTATTCACTTCAAATTCTTATAAAAACTTATGAACAATGTACATTGTTTTTGGACCATTAGGAATCTGTAATCTTTTTTGTTAGCAAGGTGACGACAGTCAGGGTCTAGATTGGAATGTTTTAATTTGTTCTACGAACGAATTATTTAAGCTTAAATTTTGAAGACAATTATTTATTTAAAAATTGAACAATTCATTTGCAATTTTAGAACAATCAGATGGTTCTAGGAAGAAATGGATAAAGACTAGAAAGACGTGGTGTGAAAAGTCTACTGGAAACTTGAAAGTAGTAAATGTGTTCTAGTGGAGACTAGATATTTTATATGAGAATTTTGCTTGCAATGGTCGGAGCACCATAAAGAATATTATAAAATATCACATCGATGGGGAAAATTTTAAAGAATTTATTTTTATTTTATTAATATCAAAACTTTGTAAATAAGTAAAATTTTGTAAATAATCATTACACGGACTTAATAAACGATGAGTAGATTTATTATAAGCTTTCAAATATATATTATGTTACAGTAAACGTGTATTTTTATTGAAGTTATATTTTAGCTGGCGTTTTAGTGAAATCATATTCGAACACATTTTCACCGAAAGATATATATATATTTATACTAGCGAAAATATGATTTGAATGATATAATATGAAATAATTTCGAATAAAATATGAAAAAGTATCCGAGATATCTTATCGACTAAAAAAAAAATTTTTTTCGAATGTTTGGACAACACAATACTTTAAAATGAAAGTTCTAAAATGACCACTAACATAATAAAAACATTTTTTATTATATCAGATCGTCTGTTTGTGTACAAATATAGTTTTACTGATGTTGCGCGGGGAAATGGAGTTTGATACATTTTAACTGGGTGAGTTAGTGAAATTAAAATTATATTTATACTAAGTAGTGAAAATATAATTTCACTAATATTCAAATTCACTAATATTTCAAATATAATACACATTTACTGTAATATATATATATACAAAAAATCTATAGTTTATATACGTACAAAGTACAAAAAAGTATTCTCTTTCATGTTGATAATTTAAAGACATTAAAATATTATTTATATTATTTACTAAAATAGATCAGATGTATTTGTTCAATGAAACTTAATATTATATAAAACTACTAATATATCAACAATAATAAATAAACAAAGATGCAAAACATACCCTTTTTTTCTTTTTAAATACTTATTTACATCTCAATGAAGCTGTTTCAAGGATATTAATTATTCACTATTTCTGTAAAAACATTCTGGATAAAATCTGTCACGAAAACGGGTTTAAAGACATAAATAAAACCTACCAGATGTTTCTATTATTTCCTGTAATTTAGTATTTGTCATCATATTCAATTGGTTGGCCAATTCCTCCGGTAGAACAATAGGACATTTTATTTGGTCGAGCGTTTCCTTTAACTCTGCTACAGACAGTGCATCCTCCTAGGAATAATTCAAGATTCATAAATATTTGTCGGGATATGTCACTGGGACACAGCAAATTAAAACAGCAGAATTAATTATTTTTGATTATACACCAATAAAATATGTTCATCCATTACTTAAGTAGACACCAGATATTCAATTTGAATTTTCTCTGATATCTCACGTCTAAATGAATATTAGAATGGTTAAACATTACAAAAACTCAGGTTTCTGAATAAATAAAGGTGTTGACTCTGAAGTTGAGGGGAGAATAAGGATTGCCATGGCTTGGCAAGAAATGCTTCCAGAATGAAAATGGGGGAACATTCTTAGCTGCCGAAAACTACCTACCCTGCCTCCTACCGCTATACTTCGCCCTTTACGATGAAACGTTGTGTTTTTGCATATAATTTTTGGAACCAAATATGGCCTCGTATAAATAATTAATTTTCCATTTATATGGAAAATATATAGCAAATGGCGATTGGGTGGAAAGAGACTGTCCTAGTTGCGAAACGTCTAGAAGTGGACCAATCTTGAAATGTAGTATTTTGGTGTCGAAATACTACTATATAATAGTCATATACTTTGAAACTATTATGGCATATATTATAATATTATTACAATATTATAATATATGACAATAATACAGAAAATAAAACAAATTAAACATTTTTTAATACGAAAAAAACTCATATTTATGAATCTTTCATCTGTAAGACAATTTTTTATATTGAACCACACGTAACTTTGTTATAACATTCGAGTTTTATATTTTCATAACAGATTCGTTTCTTCTTTAACACGTGCTTTTGTCCCACTCTATATTGAATAACGGCAGTAATCAAAATATTTTTAATGTTACTTTTCCGCAAATGCACATATAGGTACCATAGTAATTTATGACGTCATGCATAAAAAAGTAAGCTATTTGTATCCAAAAACGTACTGTAGAAAACTTTGTACAAACTTTTCGTAAGAAAATGTTGTATAATTTTATTTTTATAGCATTTTAGGACGCAAAAGTCAGATAAAAGTAGGCAAGATGTTAGGCAAACTTAATAAAATAGTGCGAGAAATAGGGAGCGATCGAAAGCGAAGAAAGTTACCAAAAAATGTTTTGTTAGTGTTGTGATCTTTCATACATGTTAAATTTGGTCATATTATTTAATTACTCAGTTTATATGTACATTTATATTTCCAGTTTACAGTTGATAGATAAAAAGCTCATCAATTATGAAGCTAAAAATTAAATATTATTTTAACATTTTTCTTCATAAGAGTGATAAAAAAATAAAACAAAACAGCAAATTACTGTCTGTTCTTTAAATTCAAAATAATAAAAAAAGAATATTAGAAAATTAATTCAAGTACTGAGATAAAATATAAGTACGAAAGTAGGGAATTGAAATTATTCATAATAATATTGCACTCGTACTGTAGTGATTGTATTAATGTGGCTGTAAAGTGCTTGCTTAAACAGTAAGGTATGTGAGGCGTGAGCAGGGGCAAGTATATTGAGCATTCTTATCTATAGTCACATTGCCATAGAATAAAAGATATTTGCAACATGGCGCGAATGACAAATAAATGTTTATCTTTGTTAGTAATGCTTAAGTTAGTTAAATAGTCATTTATGTAAACATAAGCTCAGTTTTCTCAAAAATGTATTTAAGTGTATATATACACATAGGCAACAATGAACCATATGAACCAACAATAAAACATAAATCAATTTATACTTAAACCTGTAGAAAAGGAAGAAATAAAAACAATCATAGCTAATCATAAACCAAACACTGCACCCTGACCAGACGGCATATCGGTAAACACAATCAAACAACTGAACTGAAAAATGAACTCATCAACCCATTAAAATTTCTTATAAATTAAAGTTTTAATGAGGGTTCCTTCCATCACATCTGAAACATGGAGTCATAATACCGATCCACTAGAAAGGTAATAAAAAAGAAGTCGGTAACTATAGGCCAATAACTGTATTAAATTCTGTTACTAAAATAATATTAAAAATCTCCAAAGAACAACTAACAGAATTTATAGAATCAAACAAATTCCTCTAAAAGACGCAATTCGGCTTTCGGAAAGCTTAATCGGAAGTGAAACGAAAAAATATCAAACTTTATTTCGTTTCATTTTAATGACTGATAACCGTTGCTTAATAAAAGACAATTCAATTACTTTATTAATAAATTATATAATATAAATAAGATCGATCAATCTTATATTACAATTTTTTTTAGGGGTGCAGTAAGTATTGTAGATATCACCTATATGATTCAGATATTGCTACTTCGCTAGACTGTCGTTTGTGTTAAGGTAGGCAATTTTATTCGCGCTCTTTAAATGATGTCATTTAAAATAAAAATGTATTAGTATAGTTTTAATACAAAAGAACCATCAAAAACGTTTGTTCACACTTGCAAAACGGGCTTGAAGACGAAGTAGTAGATGGTCTTTTAAAACAGTTATCAAAAGCTTTTCAAGACACTGCAAGAAGGTGATATTTTTGTAAAATAGAATTTACGATAAGATTTAAAAGAAGATATATATATTATGAAACATAATGCGATATAAAAATCAGTCTAGATATTAGATTAAAAATCAAACATTTTATTATAATCTAAAAATCCACATAATATCCTTTCACATTAATATGTGTGATATACTAATAGATAATTATGATTAAAATATCTAGTTTACTACGTTCTTTTTTGGAAATAATTAATACCTTATTTTAGAAAACTAGCTCATTACAAGCTGTATTTTGCGCTAGTTATTGTAAGAATTTTTTATATGATCAATAATTAAATATATATTTTTTAAAGTTTTTCGTTATTTTAATATAAAAAATTGTGATGATGTTGGTCTGTTGAAATATAATTTGAGCGGGTTTTTCGCTTGCCTAAGGGCGGCATATTACCTAAGGATGGATCTCTCAATATATTACTGTTATTAAAAGGAAATTCGATCTTATACAACATTACCTTAATACATTAGCGACGTTTATAAGAATGTAACTAATATAAGAATGTAACTAATATTATAATTGACATATTTAAGATACACAAATATATCATTTTGGTGGTACACATATGACACTGACAATACAATATGCATTAACGTAAAAAATACGTCTTATTTATTCAAAGATTTAATTTTCGAAGATTAAATACTTTTACTGTTACATAAATGTGTCATAATCTATCGGATTTGTGTTTAGTTGGATATATAGGTGTAGAATACCTCTCGCCTCGCAATAATGTTCCAAACATCTCTCGTGACGTGAAGTGCATACAAACAGGGGCGTGCAGTGGATACAAGCAAAAAACTGTGCATAACTAAAAAATTTGGGAAAAAAATATAAATTTAAAAATTGGATTAACATTGTTAACATTATTTTTCAATTATTGCCATCTGTGTACCAGTAGAGACTTCAGTTGCTTAGTTCTAAAAACTCACCGCAACTCACCGCCGTACTCATGGCGCTCTTTTTTTATTCGCCGCATCACGCTATTTACATTACTTAGTTCTGTCTTTAAACTAGTGAATTACTTAAGTCATATAAATGGCTAAAATGGCGATTCGTACTGCTCGCACGCGAAACAGCACTCGACGGTCGTAATAATAATCGGACTGTTGTATCAGTTTACACTCAGAGAGAATAACACAGGTTTTACTAACACTTGGCTTATTTCATTGCAGCTCCCTGATGCAGTCCAGGATTGAAGCCTTGGGACGTTTGAAACAAGAAGCGATGCAGCGGTGTCTGGAATATACATATCCGATGCGATATCATCATTTACGGGATATATCAAAAAACATAAATGAGCTATATGATCTAATCAAGAAAAGCAAAACTATTAATTCCACCTAAACCGTATTTTAATTATTAAATAACTAAAAATTAATGGGAAGTTCTTATATAAATACTGATATATCTATGAAGAAAATCAAAATGTGGCTATATAAAAACTCACACTCAATGTGGGAAAAACGGGACACTTGGCCTTCAGCAGCGTGTATCGAGGGCAGCCAGCGAGCAATTTTATCTTCAAACTAACGACTGTGAAGAAAAATATGCAAACCTACCATGTCCATGTCCAAAAATAGCATGCACAGAGAAAATTAAATACCTGGGAGTGATTATTGACCCCGTCCTGAAATAGAACCTACATATAGAAATGACAAGCAAACGGATCAAAAAACTGATATGGATGTTCCAAAACATAAGGAACATAATAAGCAATCAACTTCTAATGACAGTATACTACGCTATTGTCTAATATATCGTTGAATATGGATTAGTAAGATGGGAATGCACTGCAAAAACTGCCCTAAAACCTCTGGTTTCAGCACAAAAAATATTACTAACGGTTATATTCAAATTACCATTGAGAACAAGCTCGAATATACTTTTCAACAGTCTAGGAATACTGGACATTATCCAAATTTACGTTTCAAATATTCTAAACTACATATTCATGAATAGGGATA
Organism: Eubasilissa splendida; assembly: GCA_031772225.1. Classification (NCBI taxonomy): domain Eukaryota; kingdom Metazoa; phylum Arthropoda; class Insecta; order Trichoptera; family Phryganeidae; genus Eubasilissa; species Eubasilissa splendida. The sequence continues at coordinate 46,260,014 of CM062845.1, forward strand.
TCTGGGGTTTCCATGGAAATGCCAAAAATACCAGAATCTCATAGGAGAATAATTGAATAATTCCTAGGATGTGCACCATATACGGGCAAAAAAGGCCAAAAAAAGTTTTTGTAGCAAATTGTATAAATTCTGGCTAAAAAACTCAGACCGAACGTATGTTCATAGCATGGTCACCCCTTCAATTAACACATACAGAGTCAAGATTTCAGACCCAACACCAATGAGTGAGCAGCCTGTGCATGTGTGTGTGTTAAATTAACATATCGCACATCTAGATCATGATGCATAGATGATGATGATGATCATGTGTGTGTGTGTGTGTGTGCGTGTGTGCGCGCGTGCGTGCGTGCGTGCGTGCGTGCGTGTGTGTGTGTGTGTGTGTGTATGTTAAATTTGAATTGTAATATATATTTTAAACTTGTTGAAAACGAATGTAAATTTGTCAAGATCCAATATTGCATCATATTTTGATACTTACACTTTATTTTCCTTCTTAATCAAATATTATATTTGATAAACTAATTATGTATAATATGATTGTTGATTAAAAATATAAAATGTTTGCCCCAGCATGGGCGAGGCCCGGTAAGGCAGATATTAAAATACCAAATGTACTTACATATGATATGAAATAAATATATATATGTATAGTTGATACGTAAGAACGCCGTTTGTACAATTCTAGGGAGAGCAATACAGGATGCACTAGAAGAAAAGCAATAGGTGATTGTTTTTCTGCTAGTATTATTTAAAAACGTGATTCCAAAAAGAATTGTCCGTTTTCAATTTATTATTATAAATGAGTGTGTAAATGAGCAAGCGATGATACGGTATGAAAATTATCTTACAAAAGTTGTTTTCATTTGATAAAGGAAGAAGAGATAAGTGAAAGAATTAAATAATGACGGGTAATCGTTTAACGACGGATAACATTGACAGAACACATCAGTACATATACGACAAGATTTAGTACATATTATGTAAGTATGTATACATGACGTCTTTCGATGAGCAATTTGGTTTGTGATGACACCTTTTTTTTTTGTTTTACATATATTTTATTTTCTTTTATTTCACTTATTTAGAATTTTTATTCTAATCATTAATTTCTGAAAAGATATAAGATGTATGACTGATAACTAGTATAGTGGAACTGTAGACCAGTATAGTGAGTAAACCTTTAGTGTCTGAAAAACGTTTTTTTTAATATTCACTGGCTTCCCGCCATTTTAGAGTTGAGTATCGAAGTTGATTGAAAGTTAAAACTATATTATCAAATTTTGTCTCGAACCTCTGCAATATAATGAGAAGATGGTCGAAATTACAATTTAGACTTCTGATATTCAGGCTTTGTACTTTTAAGAAAGGTTGAAAGGTCATCAATAGTCATCATTAGTCAGTCGAGAATAGAACGACAAAAGACAAGAAGCCGAGTGTTAACATGTCGTGAACAAGAGGATGCACGCGCAATTGAGAGCATATGTTGAGCGGTGTATAGGTGTCGGTCGGTAGTATGTGTACGTATGGAATACAGATAGTAAAAAGTAACATTAAGGATGGGTAGTAAATACTTAGGTGGTGGTAGGTTATACGTCGGGGATGGCATTTTTAATACCGGATTGGTCTTGAAAATGTGGCTGCACGAACGACCACTTCGAAGGGACCCATAGATATACACAGGAAGCTGACCAAACGCCGACTATTTATAACCTCGGAGTGTGATTTCCTTTTACGCGAACGCCCGAAAACGTATACTAGCGGCAAAATTACGCGAGAACCGTGACCATTCGAAAATAATATTACAACTGTGGGTCAAATGAAATAAAATTGCGTGAATACTCTTCCTATTTACGTGAAGTGGATGGCCGCGTAAGACAGCAGCCCCCCACCATCTTCTCGAACCGATTAGAGAGCCTTTGACCCGCTTGAGCGGGAGCTCGAGTCGTCTCGGGGATAAAAAGCGTAACATTTAGTATGGAAATGAGAGTGTGTGCCTGACGCCTTTTCAAGAACATTTATTTAGAAGAAGCCCGAAGATTCCCTGGACCTCCAGCCGTAGACCGCTGCCCTACCACCAGATTCGGATGAACCTGGACTCGCCGCCTAACCTTCGCCCCTACTTTCTTTTTCTGGTCGGGAGCACCACCGAGCCTGCTGGAGGTGGCCTAATTTGTTTCTCCTGGAGCCGGCCCGCTGCTACCGTGCTTCCCTATTGCAACCGGGTGAGTACCGCGCCGTATGTCGCCGTGCTGACCGCAGATTAGTCACCTCTGTCCGCGCCGTGTTTGCTTATGGGCCGGCTCACTGCCATTCTCGTAATGGCCGATAGCATCCTGTTGCTGCCATCGCTACATCTCCGTTTGCTATCGTGACGTCACCGGTTAACGAGCCCGCGTGTCGTCACCCCAGACGCCCGGAGCTCCGCGCCACCTCATTGTGACGATTTTTGAACTTCGAACCCTGCTTTCAATCGCGTCAACTGCTCCACTACTCTTTGGTTGTACCGAGTGAACGAAACTTTCATTACTTCCTCGGTCGGTAGGATGCGTTCGGACAGCTGAGCCGACACCTACTACTTCTGACAACTCTAGACGCTACATTTTCCGGTGTCGATGAAAAATCTACGCCCGTCGATAAAATCGGATGAGTTCTGAACAAATAACTTGTGAAATCTCGTCGGATTTACTTATCCGCGATGACAATTATGAAGGGAATCACTCCGCGTCAGTGGCTCATCCATTTTACTTAATTGTAAGCAAAGTTAAGCGAAAAGTATCTTCATAGTGTTCGCGCCCTCTGTCGACTTTACCTAGTCGGGGAAGCTCTCATCCAACGCAACGTGTTCAGCAAATATAAATTCAGTGGGTGTCGGCTTCTATTTCTGCCCTCCGGTCTAATATCAGCTTCCGAGAAGTACCTACCTAAGATTCTGTTTCACGGTCACCTCTCAACCTGCACTGCCGCGCTGAACTCAAGCAAATGTTTTACGAGCGCTCGAAATTGTGCGAGTGGACACACCGTCGGAAATTGCTATGAAAAATTAAATTAAAATCAAAACCCAAATTATAACGATAATACTTTTTCGCTTATTATTTTATTATGTAGATATTGTGAAAAATTGGACACCGTAGAGAAGAATGTAGAATAAAATTAAGGGATGAATATTATAAAAGAAACGTAAATCATAACATGAAAACTAACGAATATAAATACGATAAAAATTATCAACGAAACCCCGCGAATCAGTACGGGAGAAAAAATGAAAGGAACGAAAATGCATATAATGGAAATAATTATGAAAAGAATCCTCAATTTGAAAGAGGCAATTATGTAAGAAATCGCGAAAACCTGAATGGAAGATATAATAATCGAAATCCAGAAATTTGAAAGAGGAAATTACGAAAGAAAACTTGAAAACCAAAATGGACGATATAATAATAGAAACCAAAATAATAATGATCGTCGTGTATATCATTATCAATATGATAGTCAACAGGACAACAATTGTAGTCAGCAAGATTGTAGTCAATTTAATCAAAATAATGATCGTCGAAATTTTGAAAATATGACTCAAGCTCATGACGAAGAGCGAGCATATCACAATAATAATGAAGTAATCACGCCCTCATCCAATGACGAATTAATTTAAACTAAAGATGTTTCGAAGTAACTACAGTACTTCGAGATACCCTTTAATAAAAGGTAGCATTTTTTCAACCAACCCAAATACGTTATCATATATAACTGTTCAAACGGAATTAACAAATAACATTAATAAAAAAAAATCTTCTTTTAGATACCAAAGCAGATACATCGCCCATAAAAATAAACTATTTGAAAAATAAAAATAATATAAATCAACTTGAATCGATTAAATTGACCAGTCTAGATGTTACAGATAAACCTCTATATACTGTCGGTTCCATAAATATCCCCCTAATTTTTAATAATAAAACAGTAATTCATACTTTCCACGTTCTATCGGATGGAAATAATAATACGCCCGCTGACGGAATAATCGGAAGTGATTTTTTAATAAAATATAATGCTCAAGTAGATTATGAATTTAATCAGTTACGATTTGACAATATCGTACTACCGTTTAACTTTAAGCTTAAACAAAACCAAACACTTTGTATTCCTCCGCTTTCGGAATCATTCGTTGAAGTTGAGATCGTTAACTCATCATAATTACGTGAAGGACTAATAGATAACACTTATATATCTGACGGAGTATATCTGTGTAGGTTCTTAGTTTCAATATCCCAGAGTAATAAAGCGATAACATCCATAATAAACACAAATAACGAATCTGTTATCGATAGACTCGCCCTTAAAATTTTACCCTTAAACTTTTATAATATGTATACAATGCAAAGTTTTGATAATTCAAACGGTTCTAGAATTGAACAATTAGATTCCCAAATCATTATTAAAAATTTGTCGTAAATATAACGATATTTTTTATTTAGAAGGAGATAAATTGACTTGTACCAATTCCATTAAGCACACAATTAATGTAACCTCACCTCACCCAAACTTCACGAAAACTTATTGTTACCCCGAAATCCACAAACAAGAAGTAAATTCGCAAATATCTCAAATGCTTAGAGATAATATCTTCGCCCGTCTGGGTTGTTGAGAAGAAATCAGACGCATCAAGTATAAAGAAATGGAGGATTGTAATCGATTACCGAAAACTTAACTACATTACAGTTGGGGATGCTTATCCTCTACCCAATATATCAGATATTCTTGACCAACTAGGTCAATCAAAATACTTTACGATACTTGACCTGGCATCTGGTTCCATCAAATCTCTGTGGATCCAAAGGATTCTGATAAAACTGCATTCACTACACCGCTAGGACACTATCAATTTAAAAGATTAAAAAATGGTGTTCCGTGTTTCCAAAGACTAATGAATAATGTATTGATCGGCTTACAGAGAATTAAATGTTTTGTTTACCTCGACGACATCATCATTTATGCAGCATCTCTTCAAGATCACAATATAAAATTAGAAGAAATATTTAGTAAACTCAGAATACATAACTTGAAATTACAACCGGATTAATGTGAGTTTTTAAGAAAAGAAGTCGCTTATCTCGGACATATTATTTCTGACGAAGGAGTTAAAGCTTATCCAGATAAAATTCACGCCATTGTAAACTACTCGATTCCCAAATCACAGCGTGATATAAAAGTTTTCTTAGGATTAGTAGGCTATTATCGTCGGTTCATTGAAAATTTAGCTAAATTAGCACAACTTTTAACCAAATTATTAAGAAAGAACGTCAGTTTTTACTGGACGGACGAACAAAAAAACGCGTTTGATAATCTAAGAAATAAATTAATAACGGAACTAATATTACAATATCCTAACTTTGAGTTACCGTTTAATTTAACTACAGATGCATCTAATACGTCGATTGGTGCTGTTCTTTCACAAGGACAAATAGGTAAAGATTTGCCTACAGCATATGCCTCACGTACACTGAACAAAGCCGAACAGAATTACGCAACGATTGATAAGGAGCTTTTAGCAATAATTTGTGCAACTAAGCATTTCGGACCTTACCTCTACGGTAGAGAATTTAAACTTATTACTGATCATAGACCATTAGTGTGGTTAGTTAATGCGAAAGATCCTTTACGCGCGCGTTGAAGACTTAATTTAGAGGAATATTATTACGAAATAGTATATAAGGCCGAAAAATTGAACAGTAATGCCGATGCATTATCGTGCATTGTTGTTGGCGAACAAAATAATGTACTGAACATCTCGTCAAATCCTAAACGTAACTCATACGAAGATTTTATAAAATCGAATTATACAGATCGACACCTAGATATAACAAATATAAAAGAAATTGACCATAATTTACGAACGTATAAAGATAATTTAGTTCACTTCATTAGCAACGACAAGAAAATGTGCCAAGATTTATCTAAAGAAAAAAAAGAACTAATAAATAATTACAGTACATTAAAATTAACTGATAATAAACTCTTTGATATTTTAACATCGGAATATAAAAATAAAACAATATATCATGTAAATATGAATTAAATATATTAATTATAAAGATATACATACAAAATCAATATTATCGAAAAATAAAAACATTGTTGTTGCGCTACCGGGATTCGAACCTGGATCTCTTCCCTAACCGGGGGAGGTGCTTTATCCAACTAAGCTACAGCGGCACTATTTTTATCGACAATTTTTCGACCTTATATGTTACCTTTTTGATATCAATACATTTAATCGTTCGAATAATTAGTTTAATTTTTCGATAATATTGATTTTGTATATATATCTTTATAATTAATACATTTAATTCATATTTAAAATATCACAGAACTATGTTCTGAATAATTACAACTTCACAATAAGAATGTGTTCTCCTAAAAAAAAAAAAAAAAATATATCATGTAATTGTAAAACATAACTTTTGGTTAAACCCACATATAAAGATCTCTTTACCGCCTTGCAAAATTTAAAAACAATGCTTCTTAAAGATAATGTTACTAATTTTACCATGCCATCGTCTCTTCATGCAGGATTAGAAAACTTAAACTGGAATATAACTAAACTTATAATAAATTATATTTTTTTTAACACACCTATTAATATTTCTATATGTCATAATAAAATAATAAATCCCGGAACCAAACAAATTCCTCGAATTCTTCACGAGTTCCATAATAATCCTATCGGAGGACATTCTGGATTTCATAGGACAAAAAATAGAATCAGGAACTTCTACAAATGGCACAAAATGAAATCTGATATTATAAAATACATAAAAAACTGTATAGAATGCCAGAAAAACAAAATTTCACGAGAAAAGAATATTCAACCGCTAGAATTAACTAATACGTCAACTAAACCATTTGAGAGATTAGCCCTCGATATCGTAGGACCATTACCAATGACGGAATCCGAAAATAAGTACGTAAACACGCTACCTTATATATTGGTGCACCTATAATATTTCAATAAACGAATTATTTTCAAGTACCGAGTCGTGATTTGAAGACCTCCCGAGGAAGGAACATAAAACAATATGTTTATTGATGATGCTGCAGAAATGAATCTTGAATTATGATTTCCTGATTTAATGTGGTCTCTATTGCTTGATTTTCCATCATGACTTACTGATATAAAAATATTACAAATCAAACAAAACGCTTCGTATTCATTTTTTTCTCTTTTAATACATGGCCACTCCTTCGTGAAGTCAACAGAAAAATTACATTTTCTTTTTGGCATGATTGTTGAAATTATTCAAATACAAATGAATAATTAAAATACAAAACTAATCGGTAATATGAAAAGAAACTAATAAGAAAATTATTAATTATAGGATGTACTGAAAAACTTATATCAAAATATTGATCCTCCTCAATTTCAACAGAAAACAAACAGTGAACAAACGGATATTATCAGTGGACAGTAGTAAGTGAACCGCGATTAACCGCAAAATACACGCGCTTCAACCGTCACTGTCTGTGTTGCCCGCTGGCAAAGAGTGGGATGCATATAACAAGTGAGATGGTGGGCATCCGCTTTCGAATGTCGGTGTTGCCAATGTGCGTGCGCGTATCGATATTAGATATTATGTATGTATAATATTATCGGAAAATAATTTTATAATATGCGTAAAATTGACCGAGATAAATCACTCTCGGATAGGGACACTGACCCAATTTTCAAAACCAGGACATGTTACCGGGACGTATTGTAGCCTTAGCCTATATACGTATATCTCTACGATAGCCGATTCACACTCCGCCACTGGCTGCGCCGTCGGACCCCGCTCGGCTGATATCTGCGCGCGCATACCGCTACGTGATACTGTGCCTGGTCGGCACTCTCATCTCCGATACACCCCATTCTTGTAGACTCGGTGTTAACCCTCAGCATACCGTGCTAGAAAATTCCCTCACGCGGTCGTGATATCAACTCGTGGTACCGAAATGGATTTTGCCATTTTTAAACATTTTAAATGAGAAAAAAAGTATTTTTACTACTTTGAATGCCTGTAAGATGGTTGTTATCGTATTTTTACTTCAAATATTGAGTATTTTAAGTGAAATATTGATAAATATGATAATAAAACGGAGGATTCATCATACGCAATCGAATGACGCGGACATAAGGTCCGGCGGCAAGTGCCGAAATGTACCGTGCTTGTCGCGGGGCGGGGCGAGGGAATCCGATTTGTTTATACAGCCATCCCATAAACAATTCCACACTAAAAACTTAGGTTTCGTTGAATAAACAATATAGTTTATTAATAGAATAAAAACACTGGGACAATAATAATATGATCCTCTCGTGTCTCCAAGCGCTCTCGAACAAATATTTGTTTATATTAAGTGATGAACAAAACGCGTCATTTTTGTTCTAATAATTTCTACCAATTCTGGCTCGGATTCAAATACACTCATTAAAATAAACATAACGAAATACGAAAATAAATTTGATATTTGTTGACTTACCGAGTGTGTCATCAAAATATATTTAGTGAGCACAATTCACCAACTATCAAGGGTAATCACACGATAACAAAAACATTAAACTAAAAAAATACTATGTTAAATGAAATGTTAATAAATCATATATTACTGTTTTTATAGTTTAGGCACATAACACATATTTTTCCACTTCTGTGTAATAAGCAGACGGGTGGGGTGGGCACATCTCACAAAAGATTCGAGTTCTTCTATTTGCAGTACAAAATCGGCAACATCCCGTTTTGTGAATGTAATTAGAGGTAGTTGCTACATCTCCCAGCAATATTAGCGACAAATAAAGCGCAACAGTGTCCTGTTGCTGCCTGTGGAATCTAATTCCGCTATTTTTATTATTTTTCACATTAGAACCTGCCAACTCAGTACTTAAGATTCTGATAAAATCTTTTCTTTGACTTTTATTGTTCATTTTTTAATCTGGATATTTCTCGAGCCATAAAAAAATTGATTTCAATGCTGCAATATCTAATATTTCTATAAATATACGAAAGGGCCATCTTCTGGTCGATCTTACACAAGAATACTCTGCTGTCCTTTTGTCGCCCCGCCCCTATCGACCGCTCCTTTCGTTTTATTGTAATGAAAAATTATTTCGGTTTTTTTTTTCATCAGAATTGTGTATATCAGCATCATTAAATTGAGTAGACAGTAAAATAACTGCGTTGTTTATTTTGGAGACATATGATACTAAAGTTGTTCTATTAGTAAAACCAAAAATGCTACTGTACCTATCTTTTAATTTATTTGCTAGGAATTAAGTTGGCATTTCTCTTTTGTTTTTTCGAAGTGTACCCGTGAGAGTTAATGTTTTTGAAAACAAAGCGGCACTGACGTAAAAAATTATCTGCGGTCACTCCTCGGTTTGTTCTATAATACTCCGATGTCTACATCTACAATTTACGTTTTACTTCGTATTGAAACGAAAAATGTTTTATTTTAGTAAGGTTACGTTTACATAATTAATTTTTGACTACTTATTTTTATGCGAAAATGATTTTTCTAGAAGTAGCTAAAATATTAATTTTATATTGCTTGTAATTACGGAAATATAACCGATTTAATGAGCTCAGTAGACCTGTGTTACTGCACGGCTACGGCAGGGTTAATATACGATGACAAAGGGAAAGTCAGAAGCTTTTGCAAACAACCTTGAACTCCAATTCAGCCCGAGCAGTAAACCTGCCAATATCGTAAACATCGGACGAGTAGACCGCAGAGTAAATCAAATTATTGAATGGTTTCCGGATAAAAACATCTTCTTCACTACTCCGAACGAAGTTCGGAACGCCTTCAAATACCGTAGTAACGAAAAAGGGATAACGAATCTCGTCTTGATAACTCTTCCACAAAAATGTGTAGCAGCTATCTGTCAACTCATTAATTCGGCTCTTAGATTGCGTTACTTTCCTAAAAGCTGGTAACACGCACGCGTCATTCTCGCTCGTTCAATCCTCGTACCGGGAAGAGATGAAAATCAGTTATATGGAGAATAAAGAATAAAGACTTTGCCTTCATTAATTGTAAGAATATTGATGTGAGTATAAATATATAATTAAAGAAAATAATTAAACAGCAATCATTCCCATTTTTTTTCCGTTTTCTTGCCAAAAATGTTTCGAAATAGAATTGTTTAAAATGAATTAATAGTTTTCATTAATTATATTGAATTGAATTAATAGATGATACTGAGACCATATCAAGACTAATATTGAAAAATAAAAGAAAAGTATTACATAATTGTTTGATTTAAACACTTGACATTTTACGTAAATTATTACAAAGTTATTCTAAAATCATTGCACAACGATCAGGAAAATTTCCAAGGTTGATTGGAACCTTAAAATAGCTCTCGGCATTTAGAGAGGAGAACCGACGTACGTGCATATATTTTATAATACGTATTTTCTGTATCGGCGTTATAATAGACTCGTTATTAATATTTTTGTTGAAGCAACTTCCAGTATTAAAGGTTATATTTATTTATTACTTTAATTATACTATTAATATGACACAAATACTTTTAAAATTATATAGGTAACTCTGAATCTACAAATTTCATCTTTGAGGAAAAGAATCTGATAATTTAAAGACCAACTATTATTAGGAGTGAAATAATGAAATTTTCTTGTCTCTCCTACGCTTGCCGCGTGCCATGTGCATCGCACAGCGCTCACGTATATAAAGGGTGTCCAGCGAAAAATTTTCAAGTTTAATATTAAATATTAAAAAAAACAATAATGTTATCCTCATATTTTACTTAAACAAAATGGAGCTTAACGATGCGGATTTTACGTTATATAAACAATATCGTCTAAATGCAGTCCATTTCCCTCAAGACAATCTTGCAATCGAACTCTTAAATTTGCGAACACGTGAGAGCAAAGCGTTGGTTCAATGGAAGCAACTTCACGGCGGATATTGTAGACCCTGAATTGTTCGAGAATTGTTGCTGTAAACTCTCGACTTAAGGTATCCCCCCATAAAAAGTCGCACCATGTAAGGTCCGGTGACCGAGGTGCCCACGGTATGTCTCTGTACTTGCTGATTAATTTATTGGGAAAAATTTCCCTCAGCTTCTCCATTGAAACTCTAGCTGTGTGTGGAGTGGCCCCGTTTTGCTGAAATTGTATTATGTTATTGAACCCGGGAAACAGCTGCAGTTACGGTACCAAAAACTCGTTAATCATTCGGCAATACACGTCAGCAGTGACTGTCTCTCGCTAGTTAAAAAAATAAGGGCCAATTATCCCTCGGGCAGAAATTGCACAACACACTGTCGTTTTTGAACAATGCAAATGTTTTTGATGGCGTTCCCTTGCATTGTCGGGGCACCAGATTCTCATGGTCTATTTATTAACATAGCCATCGATATGAAAATGTGCTTCATCAGTAAATAATATGTTTTCAAGCGTTCACGCTATTCCAAAACATTTCAGAATCGTTCTCGCTAAGGTTTCGCGTAAATAATAGTCATTTTCGTTGAGAAACTGCATGATTTGCAGTTTGTATGGGTAAAACTAGTTTATTTTTAAAAATAACGCACACTGTTGATTTTTTTATTCCAGTACAGGCTGCAATCTTCCTTATCGATTTACGCGGATTGCGCATAATTTCACGTCGAACTTGAGCCACGTGTTCTGGCGTCGCTGCTGACGTTTATGGTCCCGGAGGAGTTTGGTTAACCATTGTCCCTTCTTGTCTAAACTTTTGAACCTAACACCAGATAAGTTTCGTGCTCGGCCCCTCACTTACTCGTCGAATATTAAAATGAGTACAAAAAGCGCGACGCGCACGAACCAATGAACCACCGCACTTTAAATATTGCTCAACCGCGAACGCGTAATGCGCTCCTGACAAGCGACTCAATGCGACTGGTAAATCCGCAAATCACGCGCGTCGAAAAATACCCCTCCCACTTACCTCACCCTGATGGTTTACGAGCAAATACAGTTTAATCTTGAAATTTTTCCGCTGGACACCCTTTATAATACATAATACGGTTGCGGTTCTACCCGTGCAAATATAAATCATCGGTTTTAGCCTTTTCCATTTTTTTATATTGTGAAGATTGTTTTAGTTAAAAATGTTTAAATTTTTATTGTAGACATACATTTGCATTTATAATAGTGTCATTTATAAATGATGCAAAAGTAGATTTATAGTATACCTGCTTACGCTTTTGTTGAGTTATAGCCATAATTTTTAATGATAGACATTTAAGATGCATGTAATAATGAAAACATTGAGAAGGCGGTGATGAAAATTCATATAATAATTAATATAATGCGTCTAAAAAACACATTTTATCAGCCACCATTACAATAAAAAGTCTTTATGAATGTGAGCTAAGTTAAAAGTCTCAGCTCCTGCAGAATAAAAAACATTCGCGCGTCTCGCCTTCCGCCGTATGCGCGGCATGTGTCTCCAACACCATATTTCAAAGGTGTCAATCCGTCTTCTCTCCCTCGCCTTCAGAGTTCATGACTCCACACCGTAATAAAATATTGAATGCACCAGAGACTGCACAAGCCTGATCTTGGTTGTTTTGGATTAGTCGCAGTCTTTCCATAGGGGGATGTGCCCTATCTTTGGGAATAGTTTATTTTTTTAATCTGATAAATTGAAAATAATATGGCCAAACTCTTTTCTCTTTTCTATTGGTGTAACATTTGAGTATTTTATTATTTTTGGTATAGATAATTTTACACTGCTTAAAAATTGTGAAGACTTTACTGAAAAACTATATTTACTGTACGATGGGTGCTCGTACCTCTGGACAGGGATCTATCTTGTCAAGACTAGACAGAACTGTATCGTTAGCAACATTAATTTCACACAATGTAAGATAAAACTGAATAAATATCTCATATTGTTGACGATTTCTTCAATGTGTGGGCGAAATGTTCTTATTACGAGTCTGAACAGTTGTCGGGGTATTGAAGCGTGCAATCCTAAAATATAATAATATATCTCGATTGGGATTAATAACGACGGCGGAAGTTGTGTTGTGTTTCTAGATATAACTTTCAGCAATAATAAAAGATGACGACATAATTACGCACAATTCCTCGATAAATTATTATTATTATTATTTCCTGAATTGTACAGAGATCAGCTTCATAAAACATCACTTCGTTATTGCACGTATAAATTATTCAGAACCTATTTTTGTGATGATATTCGAGGTCGAGAATGTATTATTGATTAATGCCTGTGCATGATCGGTTATATTACGTTAACAGTTAAATGCACTGGCGGATTTACGAGAAATTATTTTAGCAATGTCAGTTTTCATATTTGTGTGGTATATTACATTACAGACGGGAGAGTGGCGAATTCTGTCCGATAATTGGATACGTCACAAAATGAATTCATGCCATTCTCAGTGCAATTCGTCGAGTACAAGGTTCCTATCGATGCCCGATAGGCATGGATACTGATATTTTTGTACACTTTTTCAGTACCGGAATTCAAATGCCACAAATAACGGAATTTCGTTATTAGCAAAATATTACAAATAACCTCTCTATAACGGTAATAACTGAGTGAATAATTTTTTTCTATCTATTTTATGTTAGATCAGTAAGAAACTGGCAATGTGTGATCTGTGTAAATATGTAAGGGATTCAGATGTCTTATTTGTTATTGATAAATGTTAATTTCTTATTAGTTGTCTTTAAATTTTTAATATTACATTAGTCATTAATTAAATAAAACAAGGACAGATAATACTTTGTTACTTATTATGTTTTATAAAAATCGTAAAGGTATGTATGCATTTAATGTATTGCCATGTAAACATGTATTGTTATTTCCTAACAATGAGGATAAGAATTGATTAAAAATACAGTTAAATTTTGAACTTCTGTAAAATTGGCATTAGAAAAATCAATGTAAAAATAACACCAATATTGAAAAAACTTCGGTACTGCGACTCTAACTGCCCTCTATAACTGTCCTTCGTTTATGTTCAAATAAAAAAATAAGGAACAATTCACCCAATAAAAATATTTTTCTGTAGGATGACGCCTGCACACGTCATCGACAATCTTTATTCCTGCATTCCCCGCGCATCCACCCTCTCTTCTCCCGCAGTGAAAAAATGTACGGTTTATATAAATTGCGAGTAAATAAACTTCGATGACGACGTTATTCGATCGCACTGCTATCTCGTGCATTCAAATTTCACTAATCAATTAATTTATCAGTGCAGTTTTTCCACGGACTCTCTGACTGTGTATTGTTCTATTTCTCTTCAAAACTTCACTAACAAACGTTATTTTATGTGTATTACAAATAATAATAATATTTCTTATAACTTTGGATATCAAGAGCAACTTTTACATATTACGTATTAGGGCGTAAATCACGGATCACACATGAACGTTCAGTTACACTATTCGCCCTTAATATTGTTATTAAAAAGTAAAACTTACCATATGTATATTTTCCATCAATGTATATAAATTGCACCAATTTTCACGAATGGTTTCCATTTTTCACAATTAATTATATTGAGGAATAAAGATGATGGATTATTCAAAAAGTAAATATTAGTCACTGATATAAAGTACCAAGGTTAATTCATTATATAAATGAAGTCTGCGTCCGAACTTGTTTAAACGCGCCGCGTTAATGCATTGCTCTTGCATTTTACAGCGACGTGGGGGTAATACGGCGGGAATTTAACCCCCCCCAGTTGCTAGGATACGAATGCTAGGAAATGAAGGACACGTGGACCTAGTCGTTTAGATGCACTGTATATTGAAATTGAATACTATTCATTGATCCAATTTGAAAATGAAATAATATATTTTTATTTCTCGTTTCGTCGTCATTTCGTCATCGGATATAAAATTGTGAAATTTGGAATCAAACAAAATAAATTGCGTTCAATGTGGTTACGTAAACGTATTTGTATTAGTAATTAATTATTGCATGAGGCCTGAAAAATATATTAAATATTTTTCTTAAAAAATTATCATTTTTCTATTTGAAATACGCAGTACTAATTAATATGAAAGACTCTTTAGAATACTGTGACAGACACACTTATAAAAATGTAGGTGCGTGCCGTGCATTCAAATATGTTGTACTAAGATACCTATGTTTTTATTTTTAATAAAACTTCCTTACTTTGCATTTGGTATTAACTATGTATCTCTGTATTCTTCATCTTTATATCTCATTTTTTCGCAGTGAAATATCGTATCTTGTATACAAACATTAAAAATATATATATATATATAATCATTCAATATCATCTGATGGCATTGAAAATCTAGGAATATTTATTTTGGCTAGTGTGTGATTGCTTTAAAGCTACAGTGAATAACTCGGATGTCTCAGGTTGAACTAGCTATACACTTTTCAATCTCCATTAATCAGAATCAGGTGTAGGGAAAAATGACATAGGGTGTGTTAAAAAAAGAATCGTATCTTGGGTCTTATCGTTCAAGTTTATTGGTCTTCGGATAGAACACGATTAAAATAAAGATTAATTTAATATTTATAGCACACTTATACTTATACTTCCAGTGCTTATGTATGGCTGAGCGCGCATTTATGGACCATGCAATCGTAACAAAAGATAGGTCCAATAATGAAAGTGTATGTTGGATATCACACGAAGAGACAGAAAAAGAATTGTGCGGATAAGAGAATAGACAGGAGTTATTGACGCATCATATGAAAATAAACACATGTTAATTCTTAGGTTTTTTTACAGGTATTTTTGTACGATTCTAGTTAATAATTATGTTCGAACACTAATGATATTTTATGGATGCAGTAGTATTAAATTACTGTCTCAGCTGCTTTCTGCATAACTATGTCCCGTTGTAGATTTTGTTCCATATTTCTGGTATGCCTATAACAAAAAATGAAATCCTAGAAAAGCATTTCTAATTACAGGTTTCCAAAAATGTCAATTCACTTCGTCAAGCTTTCAATGTCCACTTTCGCGACATTGACAACCATATTATGTTAGCGGAAGAAATGTTTACTCCTGCTGCGGATAATATTTAAGATTTGAAAACTTACTTTGAAGAACCTCTATGCCTATAGGATGGATATGAACCTCGTTTGTAGCGGGAACGGGAGTAGAGGGCAGGTGTCCTCATTCTCTGATTCTAAAGGGCAATCGGAGCTGTTCGCGGTACGGCCGTGGTTGGTGGAGAGATAGCGATAGCCTTCCGCTTTTTTCCGTCGTTCTGCTATGTCTGTGGTGATGAACTTGCAGACGACTCTGCGAACTTGCTGGAAAACCGGCAGAGAGAGCGCTAACATTGAGGTGGAATTTGAAAAAGTGCTGCGTATCACGCGGGTGGAGCGTTGTCTTACATGCTTGTGGTGCTTTGAAGTTAAGTTTTAACATTTCGAAAAAATCCCCGGCGGGAAATTCTCGAGTCGTTTAATCAACTTGGCGTATTTGATTAGGTTCAATGTCAATATCTCAGGTGAAAACAGCGTGTGCGGAGAAAATATGGAATCCGGGCAGCCTGTGGGGCTACTGTAGATGTTCAGTGTTTTTTTTTATGTGTACCTATATATGTTTTTCCTTATCTTTATTTTGTGATATAACTCAATATTTGAAATCTATTTATCATGGTTCGTTTAGGAGAACAATAATTAAATATAAAGTAGGCGGAGATCAGTAACAAGGTTGTGGTCGAAGAAATTAATGATGACATTTAGATAAAATGTCAATAATATGAGGTCACAGAGAATGATATTAGGATCGTTTTGGATGAAACAGTTGTGACGTTATAAATCAGGGTCACTCTTGAAATTACCCCGTCACTTATTTTATTGTCAAGCATCTTGAAATTCACAAATAATTACCATTACGTTGGTATCACATTCTGTTTCTGAGGTTATAAAAACGGTTGCGATCTATGAATCGTTTTCAAAATCATCTAGAAAGCTGTCAAATTCGGGTGGTTGAATAGCCCCGACCAGCGTTACTAAGATGTAGCCGTGTGCGATCCACTATAACCAGAGGGTAAATATTTTATGTTATTCAATCACTAGTTCATAATTTACTATTAATTCGTTAATTTAATCGCATGGTAAATAATATTTACAGGAAAAAAGATGTTTCCCTTTGGTTTCTGCCTTTGGTGTTTGAGCTTTGATTTCTACCAGTGGTATCGCCTTTGATTTAGCCGCCTCACTGTAGGCGACATTTTTCATTATGATATTATGATGTGATCATCTTCAACGAATTCCGCTTACGAATCCGATCGCGTCGGCCTGGATGCTGCAAGTCAAACACGATGAGGAGTCAAGGAGATGGGATCTATCAATTTTAACATATGGTTGTCACCTGCATGAAGGACGTCGAACTCGCGCCCACCCCGACGAGATGAGGATTTTTCAAGTGAATTGTATTTTATTTCTTTTGTACTTATGCTTTTCTGATTAGATGCAATTTTTATAATGAATAAGATCTTTTTATTTATCACCTCCAGGTGTTACTTATAATTTTTTCCCAGTTTAGGATGAAGTCAAAATGTGACAAAAATAAGATGGGTATGTGTTGCTGAAGTAAAAAACCCGCGGATCTTGTGCTATTCACTGACTAGCCGGTGAAAGGAAAGAACGCTGGTCTACAGTATATGAGGCTAGCGTATGGAAGTAGGACATGAATGAGGGTTTTGTAGATAAAATTAAATTGTGGAACGGATGGCATTCACTATTATACTCGTTTTACAGAGGCAGTGAGTGGGGTGGCTGTATGGAGGAGGGTTTCTATATGTTGCGCATCCTAAAGAGTAACTGTCCAAAATTTGGGATGAATAGCATTAAATATAATACATATTTATATGGAGGAGGGAGAGAGGTGGGATTTATTCCATCTATTTTTATGTATAGAAAAGCATTCCTTCGTTTTGCGCAAGTTTCTTAAGAGTAACTACGCAAAATTTGAAATATATGGGGTTCTTACAAATAAAACCCTTATGTATACTAATGTCTCTCTAGACATCATAAATAAAATTTGAATGTTAAATTCATACATTTCATTGAAAGTAATTTATATCTAAACTATTCTAGTAATTCTGTATCATCAAGTAATAATTTGAGTTAAGTACTAAACTTATTTTTTAAATAATTATTGTTTTTTTAAAAACAGATTCTGTTAATATATATTTTTTATTAGTTATTGACATCCTGAAAAAAAATGATATTTTTCGAAACCGGTAGATGTATTTTTATTCAATAAGTGGTTAAATAAAACAAGATTTAAAATAAAAATAATGATTTTTTTAACTGCAAAGTTAATTTTACGAATTTAAAAAATTCAAACTGATACGTTTACAACACAACAATATTTGCCCAAAATCGGAAATGTCGGAAACACATCGCTGGAAGAATTAAGGTGGGTGAAGGTGAGCATTGTAATAGTGTGCGACGCAGCAGGTCGAGCGTGCTAATGGTCCGCCCACGAATGACATTTTTAAAAGATTTCGATTCCAGATAATCTCTGAGATACGAATTTTGTTCCCATGAGACTCTTTGGAAATAACTCTCAGCTTTTATACTCGTAGTTCTCGTGTACGCACCGTATCTCAGAGATTCGATGCCTCACGCCTTACTCCACCCTAGTCACGTACGTCAAACGTAAAATGTTATTACCTGTCGTTCGTCGGTTGAGTGATTTTGTATCTTTCCAACAGCAATTAAAACTGAATAAATACTTTGTAATCTAACGCCTAGTTTAATGTTTATTGGCTTAAGCTAACTTTTCAGAATCAATAGTTGTACGGATCCATGGTGGTTTTTGGTGACGTTTCTACGCACGTGTCAAATCTCGCTGTCAGATCGAACGTCATGTGTACACTGGTTAAAATGTTTACCTCTTTCTACCAATCTCAAATTTATCTCCAGATCAAAATCTCAACTGTACATGGTACTGAGATTATCTCAGCGTGTTTCTTTTCGTGGACACAAAAGCGTTCATTCTTGTATACGCAAACGTTCGGCGATTGATCGTTATATTATATATAGTTTTACGTAGGCACGTTAGCACCCTGCACACTACTTTACCGACCGTGCAGATTTGGCTAACGGGACATTTAACGAATCAGATGAAAGCTCCGGCCCTCTGGCGAGGTGCGAGAGAAGGGTCACTTCTGGGGACGGGCTGGCGTGAGGCGCAAGCGTAACGGCTCGCCCGATCGCAGTCAAAAATGGAAAGAACGAAACATAATAACAAGGGATTTCACGTGATGAATCAGGAGAATATGAGCTCCGATTTCACCCACTTAAAGGAGCAATCGTCTGGGTGGTTCCAGGGAGAGATCGGTGCCACATTTGATCCGGAATGTAGCGGGACGAGGCCTCTGTTACTATGTCTGTGCTGTCTACAATGTTAGCACAGACACGGGCAAGATGGCGCGCATATCACAACCGTGATTAAATAGAATTCGGATCCGTGTGTGGGACGGCTGAATTATGGCCGCCGCCACTACCCATCTGCTTAAGTATAACATTAACCGATACCCTAGCGTGTCTCCATGCCTGACTGATCAGCGGCGAGATTGTTAGAAGGAGATTCGGGAGGACGAAGAACAACTGAACATTTGATTGTATATTTGTGTATAAATTTACATGTGTTCAAAAATAAATATAATGTGTTTGTTGCATAAAAGCATAGATGCCGGAAGAAACAGGATATTCGGAAGGAAGTTCCACTCACCACAGTCCCGTTCTTCTGGCACCTCCAAGGTGGACTGTAACTTTAGGTTTTGTAACACTATATCCGTTCAGGGTCTTGAATCCTTCAGATTGCCCAGGACAGACACTTAGATACACGTCTCACTCGTTTGTTATACTGCGAAATTTACTCGTTACCGCACGTTACACGGCGGCAGGTGAGGAAGGGAGGGGAGGTGGAAGGCACAATACATTATCTTCGTTCAAGCATAAATATATGTCCCAAACAGTGTTGATTGAGTGCTTTTCTGATTTTTACAATTTCCATTCATCCGAGATAGCTACACACATACACACGCCCAGACTGAGCTTGGCTGGTGAAGGCACGTTGGCGTTCTATCTGCCAGAGCTAGATCGTATCGCGACAATATATATTATGACGTTATGAATTGATGTCATGCAAATTGTGTATTATAATTAGTTATTATACTTTTAAAATCAGCAATGTTATCTTTGTGGTTAAGATTAATAAACAGATAAGCAGATAAACAGAGGGTCTTTCTATGGGAGCACCCACAAGTCCACTAATAGCAGATATTTTTGTAGATAATTTGGAGCGGAATATTTTTGATTGTGATTCTCCTTTGTTAAAAAATGTTTTATTGTGGAAAAGGTATGTCGATGATATATTATGTATTTGGTCAGGTTCACAACGTCAACTAACTACATTTTTAAATTTCATTAATACATTTAATAATAAAATACAATTTACTTTAGAAATGGAAAATAATTCGACCCTAAATTTTTTGGACCTAACATTGATTAAAAATAATAATAAAATTGAATTCAAAATTTTTAGAAAACCAACTTTTACAGATACTATCATACACAATGAATCTAATCATCCATTATCACACAAACATTCAGGGTTCCACTCCATGATACATCGTTTAGTCAATATTCCTATGTCAACATCCAATTTCAATATTGAATTGAATACAATTAAAAAAATAGCAGTTAATAACGGGTATAATACAGGTTTGATAGACACTATTTTAAAAAATAAATTAAAAGAATATAATAATCAATTTTTATATAAATCACAGATAAAACATAATGATAATAATGATTATTGGCGTAGGATTTTATACATAAATAACTTTTCGAATCAAATATCTAAACACCTACCACGAAACATTAGACCGGCATTTTATACAAATAATAGTATAGGAAATTTACTCATAAATTCTAAAGACAAAGATGATAAATTTAACAATTCTGGTGTCTATAAACTTAGTTGCAAGGATTGTGCTGCATTTTACATTGGTAAAACGGGTAGAAATTTTAATATAAGAGTAAGGGAGCATTTGAGATGTTTGAACAATAGTGGATTTTCAGAATTTGCTAATCATTTGATAGAAAATGGTCATGATTTTGATAAAAAATTGGGATTGTCAATTTTGCATATAAACGGTGTTGGTCACAAATTAAATAATTTGGAATCGTTGGAGATAAATAAAGCGTGTAAAACTAATCAAAAAATTATAAACAACCAACTAAATTTAACTACGAGTCCCATTCTAAAATTTTTTCCTAAAAATTATTCGAGTAAATTTGTATTAAGTAATGATTTGAGTTAGGTACTAAAAAAAAAAAAAAAATTATTTTAAAAATAGATTTTTAAAAATAGATTCTGTCAAAGAAACAATATATGTTTTAGTTAGTTATGACATCCTGAAGAAGAAAATGGTATTTTTCGAAACCGGTAGATGTATTTAAACTCATTTTAGTGGTTAATTAAACAAAGATAAAAAATAAAAATATAATTAGTTATTAATTGTCAATGTATCATTAGATTCAATTTTTTAGTTAGGGTATTACTAATTTATGTGATTTAATCTATGTCTGTGAGGCGGCGGGTGGACGCGAAGTGGGGGTCACTTCTCTCGTGCCAGACGTTCACGGGTGGCCCGGCTGAGTGATGCATTTATGCTGATCGTGGCGTGGAATTATATGAAGTCTAAAAAGGTGTCCGATACTAGGACCTGTATTGTTGTCAAAAGTCTTGAGCAAGACTATTCGAAGGAGCCCTATTAGATTTGTGGAACATCGGATCCTGACAAATGAGAGAATGCCTGCGAGAAGTTCTGGACATTTGGTTGGGGTTGAGACCCACAATATTGAATATCTTCTGACTGGCAGAGGGTTTGGTCCTGATAGGGAGGCAGAGTTCTGATCTCGGATCCCGCTCATGATCATGGACTTTAGGTGGAGCACGGTGACACAGAAATACAAATTGAGTGCCAATAATACTTCGGTGGTTTATTCTCCACAACCCTATCCAATTAAACTTTCACTAGTATAAAATTTGGGATAATTTTAATTTAAAAAATATTTATTTATAAAGCCAGATGATGTTTAAATTGCTACCAGGTTTTCTTCCTCACATATTCTTTCGGTAAATAAGGAGAGTAGGTGAACTAAATCTTGGGACGGGCCTACATTACCTCAGACTTTGCTCTTATCTGATCGGTGGAGAACGTTCAGCCTAATAAGAGAGCTGGAACGCTTTCTTCCTGTAGGTTATAGCACCAATCCTCCGACAATGACTTCTATACTTAACGTGTCATAAAACTAGAGATACCTGCCCAACGAAAGGAGATTTCTCTATGCATTTCCGTTGACAGAAAGAAGGATTTAGATCCCATCCACTCAACATTATATCCATACGGAAGAAGAAATATTACTTCGATATCTTATCGTGAACAAAGTCAACGGACACAAGTAACCTAATTTTTTTGTAACAATCGACTCATTGTGTGGCTTACTTATCAAATGTAACTCTACCTGGTATTCTATTACACATAGAACTTTTATTGAATTATGGTTGCTATTGAACGCTAGTTATTTTTTACACCTACCGGTGGTATTGTTAAATCTAGGTTGAATTTAACTCACTTCGATTGTTGTTTTAACGAAGCGGTTAGTTGTGAGATTATTGGTGACATTAACGTTCATTTCTAATTTATTTTAATCATGTAAAATTTATGTCAATTATAATGTTGTAAACATCTTTCTTCCTTTTATTTATTTTCCCTTAAAATTGACTGTTGAAGGCAGGTGGGAGTTCTAATAGCCAATACTGTACATAGCACTCACCAGTCTTATGGCTCTATCCCGGGTGAAGCCGGTGGGCGCATTGAAATATGTCGCGTACGTCACAATATATTATGACTTTACAAATTTGGATGTCATCTTCCTAATTACCCCGTCTCGTATATTATGCATGAGTCACATTTCTGTCGATGACGTATTGGATCCACGGATACTTCTCTCGGGTACATCAATGAATTAGGTACTACCGTTACTTACTTCTTGTTTCCTAAAATTTATAACGTTACAATATTTAAATATATATATATTGCATCCCATTTCCTTCCTCTCCTTACCCTTTCCACTTTATATGTTCAGTGTAAAAATAGTGTTTTTTTAATATATACTATTTTTTAATTTATTATGTATATTTTAGTATAAAACCTTTTTTGTTTATCAGTATGTTAAAATGTATTAGTCTTTTGTTTATTATGTACTATTTCATAGTTTGCATTATTATCCCTATTCAAAAAACTTCAATGGTATTATTTGTATGTATGTATGTATGTATCAGTTATTATTATTGAACTGTTTATTTCCCTCAAAAATAAAAAAAAGTAATTTTTTATTCAACCGTAATTTCAATAATCACATTTTTATTTTACATACATGAAAAATAAATAATAGTATTTCAAACGAAAATTATTATTGGTCACAGATTGAGAACCACCATTAGTTTTATAATTCTTTGAAGCCATAGCCCATTATTAACCTCACTGATACTGATTCCTGTCAAATATTAAATATTTTTATTCTACGTAATTTATCACTTTTATTTATTATTTTTTTAGTGTTTAAATACTTATAGTATTATGGTACAAGTCATGGATTTTGCACGAAGAGAGTAAAAATTGATTAAAACCAGTTTGTTAAGTCTGATTTTCAGAATAAAATTATAAGCATCCTTTAAATAAAATATTCTGTACGGTGCTTTAACAATAATTTTATCCGTCCTATTTTATTAATTATAAGTATATTATAAAGTTGAGCTTTTGTCTTTTTGCGCAATCTGCATATTATTGTATCAATAGTCACTAAGAATGTAGTGGGGATGTAAATTAATACGCGACTTTACACATATTCATAATTTATTGTACATTAATCAAGAAAAAACCTTAGGTAAAAGTTTTCAGTCTAACTTAGAGTCTACTTAATTGTAATCTTAACATAATCTTAAAATCTACCTTTCTTAATTCGTCAGATATTTCTGGAAAAATCTGTTCCAGGGCTGGCCGATAGATGTCCGCTACTATGGCCTGCCGCGCAGATGGCAATCGACGACTCGATCTGGGCGAGACTGTGGCCTCAAGTCCGCTTTTCACTTCCGCTTTTCAGGTGGGCAATCTCATCCATAATCACTCCTAGGTATTTTATTTCCTCTGTGTGTACTATTTTTGGACACGAACATGCTAGGTTTGGATAGTTTTGATGCACGCTGCTGAAAGCCATGTGTCTCATTTTTTCCACATTGAATGTAAGCGAGTTTGTATCAAGTGACATTTTGATTTTCCTCATAGCAATTTCAGTTTTTATGGAAGCATTTTACCATGTATTTGATTTAATTATTAGAACAGTGTCATCGGTGAAACTGACAGTATGGCTTTTCTTGATTTTGTCATATAGTTCATTTATGTGTATCATAAACTTAATTGAACACAAAACGCTGCCTTGAGGTATTCCGAATTTGATAAGAAGGGTATCGCTTGTCGTATCGTTTATTCTAACACATTGAGTTTTTCATATAGCTTGTTATCCAATTTAGTGCTTTATTATCGACACCTAGAGCCGTGAAATATAGTGTCAAAGGCTTTTCTGAGGTCTAAGAACGTAGCAATTAATTTTTCTCTTTTACCAACATGTGTTTTGATATATCCCGTAACTGATGATATGTATCAGATGTGCTTTTAACTTTCCGGAAGCCGAATGTGATGGAAAGGAACCCTCATTAAAACGTAGATTTATTAAGTATTCTAATGGGTTGATGAGTTCATTTTGCAGTTGTTTTATTGTGTTTACCGATATGACATCTGGTCCAGTCCAGGTGCGGTGTTTGGTTTAAGATTGGCTATGATTGTTTTTATTTCTTCCCTTTTTACAGGTTTAAGTATAAATTGATTTATGTTTTGTTGGTGGTTCATTGTGTTTTGTACATTTCGTATATCTTTGCGTTTTATTTATTTAACGAGATCTTCGCCTATGTGAGCAAAGTAGTAGCTAATGTAATTTGATTTATTTTCTGCATTTATTATTGTAAGTTCTTTTCCCTCTTCTATTTTGATAAGTCATTTATCAGTTAAAGTTTTAGATATGTCTGTGTTTGTTATTTCTTTAACACTCCCGTTCCGGAACAGGGTACAACATAACTTCAATAATTATATTCTAGAACTATTTATTAAATATAAATGATATTGACCTGGTATTTATTGTAATCCTCATAAATATCCCAAAAATATAACGCGCAAAAAAACAATGTATAGTAAGACAGTAAAGAGTAGAGAAAATTATGTTTTTCCATAGAGAATCGGGACCGATTTATAAGTTAATTCCCCTTATTAGGTAACGGCAGACATGACGTACGTATTTGGATTAGCCGCATCTTAAATCTCTTTGCTGGGTTACTGAGCAGCCTACAGTGTGTTTCAGTTGCGTCTTTTTTCTAATTGGCGATGCGCGCTAAGTAATTTTATATAATATTATGGAAGCTTTTATTTTAAAATATTAAGTTATCTCTATTATTTTCTGAACTCACTGGTACTATTATTCCTATTGTTATTCTTCATAAAATTATACATTTTCTTTAACTATTATATAATATTTATTATCGTTGTACTCCACTTTACACTTATGTTTTATTTTAATATTTAATTCCCGCATTTACCTTTTTAGTTTTTTCCGATATATTGTGTCTTTTTCCTTGTTTATGTTTGTAATTTTAATGTTTATATTTATTTTTCTAAATTATATGTTGTTTAGATTACTTATTTTTGAAATGTAAGAGCAAAAATGGGCAATTTGATTGTATGATGTTTATTGTACGCCGATGATGCAGTACTAATGGCGAACAATAAACAAGAAATACAGAGTAGTGAGTAAAATGTACGATGTACGCAAGTATACGATATCAACAAGTCGAAAGTGATAATATTTGAGGAGGAATCGAAGACATCGTTCAAAATATTTTTGGGTAGGTAATGAATGTTTGGAACAAGTAAATGAGTTTGTTTATTTGGTATGTTTGATAGAAACGCAAAGGTTGAGAAAGATATCGAAAGGAAGGTGACTGCAGGGAATAAAGTGAACGGCGCTGCGAATGGAATTATATCTAACGAGAATGTGTCGACCGAGGCAAGACTAGCGTTACACGATGGAATTCTGGTACCGACACTGATGTATGGAAGTGAGTTCTAGAGTAGGCAGAAGAGGAACGAAAGTAGACTGAATGCAGTGGAAATGAGATCACTTAGACGTATATGTGGCAGATCTATTTATGACAGAGTAAAATATGAAGAAATAAGGTAAGAATGTAAAGCTGATGTTAGTATAATGAGTAAGATTAGGAACAGATCACTTAGATGGTTTGTCATATGGAATAGATGAATGAGAAGAAAATGGTAAGAAGGATATATGATGCAATGTTGATGGCACCAAAAATAAAATAAAATAAAACCAAAAAGGACGTCCATGGTACGATCAGGTAAATCAAATACTGAAGTATAATCCTGTTAGAAGCCTCAACGATCGACGAGCTTGTATGAGAAGATGTATGAATGTGGCTGAAACTAGAACTATGTGTCAGGACAGAAGAGTGTGGCGCTCATCATTTCTGCCTACCCCCGCGGGAAAACGGCATTATGGTAAGTTAGTTAAATTTTTTATTTGATAATTATATATCATTGTACTTTGTGATGAATGTAAAATATTAAAATTCTATCCCATTTGTTCTTGCATGTATTTTAAAACAATTCCATCTCACTTCTAGTTATATGTATTTTGAAATAAATATTATAATACTGGACCGTAACTTTCGAAACACACGTTCGTGACTCAGGACATGCACGTGCGCGGTATGTAATGAGAGATCAAAATGCTACGGTTTCTTATAAAATTGACGACTAATTTAAAAGTATTTTTATTAAAAATATTATAGAACATGCTCAAACTATAGACTTAATTAAAACGCAAATTTGTTCGGGGTCACTTTGTACCCCGCTACGGCTCTCGATCCTATCTTTTTTGAGTCGTTTGCATAATATGTATAATCCTTTTGTCAATGATTTGTATAGTTTTTATAGTGTGTTTGTAATTGAAAATCCTGTCGATAGTTTTATGCTTGCTTATGGAGTTTGTCACTCTTTTTAATGGAGGTTATAAGTCCTTGCGTTATCCAAGGTTTAATGCATTGTTTCTTGTGGGGAATTATTGTAATTTTTACGTCTGTGAAGTTCTATATTTATTTATGTAAGTATTCCATGCTTCATATGTGTTTTTGATTATGAAGAAATCTTGTTTATTTTTTTGCAAGGAGTTGTTTTAGTTCTTCAATTAGAAGTGTTTTAAATATCAATTCTTTTTTATTCATTTATTATTAATCTGTAGGATTGTGGGCAAAGATCGGTTATGGTTGATCATATATTAACTCTTTGTTTTAATCATGATGTGATATATGTATGAGGTAACATTGTTGCAGTTTCTTATTATGTCTTTGATGCCAGTTTCAAATCCATGACACAGTAATAGATTTTCATAATCATTTGCTTGAGATTGGCCATTTTCCATGTTCATGTCCCCCACTATAATAGTGTTTCTTTTCGTCTACATTTGTGTTAATGCATCGCTTAGGGAATTTAAAAATGGTATTATGTTTTGTACTAATGGTGATCTGTATATCGCTATGATTGTGTAATATTCGTTTGTATCAATTTTAAGAGCGTTTGCACCTTATATGTTAATTTCAGTAATATTTCGCAATTTAGACTGTTCTTGATATATACAACCACACCATCATTCTGTTTCTTATTATATTTTTTGTGGAGCAGTGTGTGTATTCTTTGATTGGCTCAATTGTGCCATCTTGTTTTAGCCAACATTCGGTTAGCACTATTACTGAGAACTCAATGTCGAGTTGGTCGAGCATAACAATTAATTCATCAAAAATTGTATGAATACTTGTTATATTTTGATTGAGTATTATCATCCTATTTTTTTCTTGTTTATTAGCGTTTTGCATGCTGTCTCATCTGGGGTGGTAAGACAGTTGATGTTACATGATTTGTCTACTTCATTAATGAGTTCAGAAATCATGAATAAGGTTTTTATTTATTTATTTATTATATATTATTTATATAATTTTGAGAGTTTTACAATCTTATTTATGTTTTCCACAGAAGTGAGATGTTTTTCTTTGATTTGTCCACATCAATCTTCATTTCTGACATAGAATCTAGTTTTTTTATTACGTCATCATACTTATCGCTCAGAAATTCTACTGTTTTTTTTAATATTCGATAGGTCTTGGGTCCTTTTTTTTTAAAAAAATATTTTTTAATTTTTCTAGTTCAGCGGAGATGTATTGGATAATATCATTTTCTTCGGCAAGGAGTTTAGTTTTCATCTTTGTATTATATGGTATTTTTTCAAATATTTTTTTTTTTCTTTATATTCTATATGAAACTGAGGGTGTGGGCGTGCGATGCGGATAGCGTTATGCTACTGTTTGTATATTTATTTTGGTTTTGAGTTATTGTTACCTATTTTTGACTTGCCAGTTCTCTTCTTATTTGCCAGCAATATTATAATTTTATCTTTTTTTGTCAAAAATAAGAATGAGTTATTAGCAATTAATATTAATAAATCTCACCGTCTGCAATCACAATCCTCTTTAGTTTCTTTTAGGTTTTAATCTGAGATTTGTTACACTTTTTTTACTTAAAATACAGGAGCACTAATGTTAATGTTGATGATTGAAGTGTTGTTGTATATTATTACAAAATATAAATAAGCAATTAGTGTACAAAATATAAATAACAATAGTAGTGTGGTCATAATAGATATGCAATCTCGCATACAGTTTTTTTAAATATATATACCGTAGATTACAAGTCTACTTATATGTATATTCAGCGCCGGGCGGCCGGCTAACATTTTGATATCAGTATGTATTATGTAATCTGATGGTGAAAACGTATTACATAGGTAGCAACAACAGTTTTATAAACAAAATATCATATTATTTAGGCAGCCATAGATATTGTTTGAATACGCTCCCAAATGGGATGGAGTGACGGCACATTTCCGATGGAAAGAATCGGATGCCATTAAATGAATAACAATTAACAATATGTATCAAATGAGTAATCTAAATTAAATAAACATAACGGAATATAAATAAAAATGTATTAAGATAAAGTTTACCAAAATGCTAGGTATACCTACGTATTATTTTTTGTAGCACTTTTTTAGTATTTTTCCTCGGCGTAGCAGTGTCGAGCATTTTTGTGGAACTGGATGTTCATTTTTGGTTTAAGTATATTTCTAAACAAATACTTATGACGCAACTTCCGTAAAATTAAAATAAGCTTTCCTCATTCTTTAATATAAAGTTTATGTATATATATTTGATTACAATCAAATTTCCTGAAAATTATTCTCGTAAATATCTAAATTATAACTATTCTAATGCGCCATGTTGTTTCACATTGGCGGTTGTTTAAAAGTTCGTAACTCCGTTAATATTAGTCATAGATAAATCAGTATAATCACACATATGACATATACCTACCTGATTTTTGTAGCCAGTGCCGGGAGGGATTTTTTAACTAGAATAGAAATATACTAATTAAATGTATTAATTCTAACGATATAATCAATTTTATGTGTATATCTTTATAATTAATACATTTAATTAGTATTTAAAACATCACAGACCTGTATTCTAAATAATTACAACTTCACAATAAGAAAGTGTTCTTCTTAATAATTAATAGAATAGAAAGACCTTGTCGCTTACTAGGTCGTATTTCAATATAATAGTCTAAAGCTTTTCCTTGTCTAGGTCGGGATCGTGTAGTCCGCTGTCTGTTTTACGTAATTTGTGAACTGCCTGGGTGCCTCATAATTTTTCATGACTCTGCGACTTTGAAATAGATGCTGCATCATATATTTGTCCTTTGTGTACAGCGCATAGCTGAGTATGTTCTCCACTAGAGCCACTAGAGGCCACATCAAAAGCAATGAACGTTCCAGTATCCATAAAATAGCTCCTGTGCAATAACTATAATATTAAAAATTTTACTGAACTTTTGCTTTCATTGTAAAGAATTTCGGGTGACCCTATTTCACACTCAATGAATTGCTAGTGATGTCCCCTAATCGTATGCTCCATTAGACCACTGCTTAATAAAGGTGATCCAAATCGTTATTTAATATATTTTTTACAAAATTAAGACCCTATTTCACCAATAGTAACTCCGATTTTGACCTTTATTGCTTTAATCTTTTCCGAATCAATAGCGCATAGCCTCAAAGAAGTCCAGAGGTGTTAAATCGCATGATATGGGCGACCAATTGGTGTCCCCGAAATAAGAAATGAAGCGTTCAGGAAAATTATGATATAATCAGGCCTATTCTCAAAATTGCAATATTGAAATGAAGGTGATTGTTACATCAACCCTCAAAAATAGACAGATAGTTTTGACAGATTATGGTACGTTTATCTCCCTCACTCCCTCACTCTCTCTCCCTCTCTCTCATTCAAATATAACACTATTTTTGAGGGTTGGTGTAACAATCACCTTCATTTCAATATTGCAATTTTGAGAATAGGCCTGAATAACTCGATTGTTTCCCGGCTTGTGTGGCACGTAGCCTCATTGTGCTATGGTCCAATTGCACTTCCAACTTTACAAACTGTTTCCGCGAAATTTGCACCATTTTGTTGCGACTCATTTTCCATTAATAAAACTGAATTGCTTTTAATAATGGATGTATCAATTTGAAATATTACGGAATATAAGTTCAAAAATGTATTGATAACATACGGAATATAAGTTCAAAAATGTGTTGATACTATAGAAAAATCGGAGAACGCGCTTCCCCGGATAGAAAGAGGTCCAGATTCGAATCCCGGTAGCAATAAAATATTTTTTCATTACATAGATTTTTTTCTGTATATCTTTCTAATTGATTAATTTAATTTGTATTTAATATTATAGTTTGGCTACCTCACCTTCCCCAATATTTATATAGAAGAAGAGGGTGAGTATCAGTATTTTGTGCCGGATCCTAAAAATAACCAAGAAAATTTGATTTAGATCGGTCAAAGGGTGTGAGAGTTTATCGAAAACAAACAGATAGACATTTATTTATATATTATTACGGTGCTGTTGAGTTCTGGCGGCTAGGCTCAGTCTTCGTGCGGCGCCTGACGCCCTATCGGGCGGGTGGAAATATAATTCTATTTTTACATAAAGAATCCGAGAAAAATAAACTGAGAGTTGAAATTTTCTGGTTTCAACTAAACATTCTTTCGAACAACGTTCGCCAACTTCGCAGTCTGATGAAGTGACACTTAACGGGATTTAAGGTTTTACAATACATTACTGTTCTTCATGATTCGTGGTGACGGTCATCTCTTAGACGACACGCGTTCGGATCGAAATTTAATCTTCCCTCCAATTGATTTTAGAGGCACGTCATCTTGTACAAGTCCAAAACGAGGACCTCGATTGGTCCACACAGCTGCCAGCTAGGAATCTTTTATCTAGGGGTATGCCCGCCAAGCGATACGTCCATAACGCGGGTGAATCAGGACCCAATAATCCAAAAATGCCTTTTCACAATGCTTTTCTGTTTCGCTACTACTGGGCAAGCCACCGCGAGGCGCCCCCCACACGCCACAAGTCCGGTTCTCTACTGCATCGCTCGTGTGCCACTCCTCGCGCCACGATTGGTCCAGAAGATTCCACTCAGTATTCACGCGGCCCACCGCGCGCGCTCCAAATTGCAAATAGAAATCGGTGTCCACACTGAGGATTTCATCAAATGACATCATGTGTATAGAAATATTTCTTATTCTTCTAATAATGGTCTATTTAAAAATCCATATTAATATTACTTATCCCCATCTATTTTCAACTATTTCTATGACTTTCTGGACGTCTTGCAAGTCTCGGATATTGTTTCATTGTGGCTATATAATGATTGATTAAACTGTCAGGTTTGTGAAGCACCAGTGGAGTAAAAAATAACGTGTTTTTTAAGTAAGTTACGTAAGTTTTATGTAAGTTTTAAATAAGTTAAATGTTTTCTCTTTTATATATTCAATAACAGTAGGTACGTGAAGACATATCCGCGAAATCGTATTACGGCTGACAAACATATTTAGCATCTGTCATCCCATTATCTCATCTATGTCTCATGGTCATATAGTGTCGCACTCTATGGTCAGTTTCTTATCTATGAGAGAACTATCAAATTATGACAATATTAATGTTCTGTTCTTATTCTTCAATAATGTTTTTAAGTGGATACATATATTTCAATGTTAATACGTATAAACTTAATTTATACAATTCCAGGGACAGCAATACAGAATGCTATACAATGTCAGTGCAAAAAGCAGAAAGCAATCATTAAGCAAAAAATCAAATCAAAATAAATAATTGAACAGTTTATAGTATTTCAGAATGTACTGTTGTACTAATCTTGTACTGTTTTGTTAGATTTCGCATAAAATACCTGGGGAAATACTCGTATGTCTTTTCCAATTATATTTTTACACATCAATGCCTCGGTGTCATGACCACGATTTGGAAAATTTGGGAATTGCTTGTAAACGTATCTAAAATAAAAATTAATATAAAATTATGCGTTCCCACATAAAAAATATAATATAAAAGCCTAAAATTTGATTTCTTAAATATATAAAAAAATAAAAATTTCCATAAGAAAAAATATTTAAAATACTAGAAGGAAATTATTACATTGTGTATTATTTTATTTTGAGAATATGTCTGATTGGGTATTTGTTTACGTTAATTTGATAAGTTAGGGTAATGTGATAACCATCCGCAGGGATTCGCAACAAGCAATCAGTAATCACAGTCAAATAAAGTATTACTCGTGTAATATAATGAAGAAGTACAATATACCTACTCTGTTTAATGTGTTTCATCAAATGTCCAGATGTATTTGTACTTCAAAATTAATTTATAATATATTATTTATATAATTTCAGTATAAGTATTATATATATATAAGCAGGTGATGAATCGTGAAGCGAAATTGAAGCAGTACTAGGAACAAAAAGCTTTACAAAACGAACTGAAATAGAAATCATTTAGTAGAAACACGACGAGAGCTTGTTACAAAATGTATCGTCGTGGCGCCGGCGGTGGGCGGTGGGCGGTGGGCGGTGGTCGGCGGTCGGTGGTCGGTAGGACGCGGCTTTTCGCGCCGCCTACGCGTCACGAACGCCCACGGCATCGGGGTTTGATATTGAACTGACATATTTGTGGATGTTTTTAAAAAGCCATATAAACTCGTATTTTTATTTTGGTGACCTTGCCACACAAATATCCCCCTAGTGTAATAATGTATTATCTAGTCCCCATAACAGCAAGCGAGCCCGATGTTATATATTGTAATTATCGTACTTGCTGGCAAAATTCTAAGCAAAGTATAAGACTAAAGACACTACAATCTATAAGCTGAAAAAAATGATGCCTATATTCGATACGATTTATATTCGATTTAATAGTAAAAAAATATTTTTAAATGATTTTAAATGTACAATAACAAAATAATTTTAAATGTACAATGGCACGCCCATCTTAGGATGGTCAAAAACTATAGCTTGAGCTTCCTTTTTAAATGATGAAATAATTTATATAATATAAAGCCTAATAAATTCGGAAAGGTATACATATATACAACAAAATATTTTATTAGTACTGATAGCCTGGTAGCATTACACATTTCAGACATACTAAGCACGATCGTCTATAATTCTAATACAATTAAATTAGTCGCTACAGTACTTCTGGTTTTATTGTTTCTTCTTCGTGGAAATCTTGTATTTACTCTTGCGTCAAATTTATTAACGTTTCGTTCAAAAGTACCTACTTACCCTATTAATCAAACGGTGCGTGAGGATACGTGTGAAACCGAATAATGAATCAGATAAAGTGAAAAATAATACATTTTAATGAAATCACAAATTTAATGAAGTCACGTTTTATTCGTGAAGATTTCTTGATCATTATAACAAATTAGACACAAACAAAACCTATCAACAGACAAAATATAGTCACTTCCGGAACTCCAACCGAACTTACTATTGCCGGTAGGTAGTTTTAACTAATTAAGCTAAAGTGACACTATACAGTGTCGTAAGATTGCATATACATGATATGTTGTAGATGGTCGCTTCCGACGGGAAATTTAGCGCCTTATGTATCTTTTCACGGCAGATAGCATCGGCATATCAGGGTGCTTGTCAGTACGGGTGTCTGGGGAAGATGGGGGGGGTTTACTATTACTTAAGCTTCCTTAGAATATTTTTCATAGGTACCAGGGCGTGCACTGCATACAAGCAAAAATGATGTGCATTGCTAAAGATTCTGGATAGTAAAAATAAAATGTTATATTATAAAAAGACCCCATAAAATTCTAGTCGTTATTACTCGGATTAGCGTAACTCATGGCTATATTTTTGTCTAGCCACCAACAGTATGAAAAATTGCGAACCATTCGTGTTCAACTTCATTGCCATTCGTCTGCGCATTTTGCTATAACTCACGCGTCGGTTGCGTCTAACTTGTTTGTTCAATCCCTATGAGAAACGTACTAAACTATATATTTTCTTACTCAACCTATAGGACGTTTTTAAGGCTGCCAAAATTTACCTTTTATTCAAACAATTTGTACATAATTCAAAAGGGATTAACCCATTCTGAAAAATTCATATGATTTTTTTGAACATTTTTACATATTTGCTTCGCTAACTAAACTCTTTCACACATGTATTTCAACGGACAAGTTTTAATTTTTAATTTGTGGAGTGTGAGACAGTGTAATACATATTCAAGTTGATTATTACTTAATACGAGTTAATACATCAGTACGTACAGACATATATTTTAATTAATAGTGTAAATTCAATCTGTTTCTGTTTTTATAAATTAGTTAAATATAAGTTTTAGTGAAAGTAGAAATATAATTATTCTTAATAATGAAAAGTAGATAAAAACCGTAATATTTTCAACGTCTAATTGATATAACTTGTTTTCTTGCAATCCAGAAATTACCGTTTCGAGGGCATAATGAATCTGCGAATCGTGATAATTTAATTGAATGCGTGAATTTATTAGCTAAATATGACGGGGTGTTGGAAAATCATTTGCAGAGGGACAATAAATCATTATCAATATTTAGTGGATTTTCTAATAGGATTCAAAATGATCTTATTTCTAACATTAGTTAATTTATTTTGAGAAATATTAGATTAGAAATATATTAAACCAATTTTGTTGCTGTAATAATAGACGAAACGCCAGGTGTCAGCGGCTCAGAACAATTGTGTTTCATTTAAATCGTTTTAAATATATTAAAAGATTTTAATTGAACTAGAAAATTGATAGCATAAACTTACGATGGTATACGTTTGCATATATATGCAAGACAACCGCTTCCGGTTTCCGTATAGTTACATAAACTTCGTCGGTAACAGCATAACCTAAGTTTAATCCTACTACACGCCACTGATAAGTACCCAGGTCTGATCATTTCTCGAAAGAGGTACGTGGTTGTTTGTAATTTATGATGTCAGGAATTTCATGTCTCTTTATCTTCTAACATCTTTTTTACCATGAAGGATCCTGCTATAACATATTATTTGCCGGTATAAACTCGTAGACCTTTCTAACAGTGTCTTCATCAATTTTTTTACCAATTTTTATTTTCTCTAACTAGGTAGGATTCCCTGAGCCTTAGTTAGATTCCTGGTCACTAACAAATCATAAACCTGAAATTTAGCACTTACTTTCATTCTTGACCATGATTGTGGTACTAAACTTAATATTTTAACTTTTTCTTCTTTCTCTGCTGTCACACATTTTAATTTCAATTTTTCAATGAGTCCTTAATATTCTTTTGAAAAAAATACTAAGATTGTCTGTCAATGTTTTATCAGTAATTGTACATTCTTCAAAATATGTTTCAAGATTTCTTTTCAGTTTTTGAGATAACTTCCCAAACTTTGTTTGAATTTCCCATGGTCGTTTTTCATAATTTAACTTTCTGATTTTAGAAACAGAACATTTGCATCCAAAAGGTCCAAATATTCAGATGGAGGGATAAAATAACCTACATTCCTATTTAAGTCATGATTACTCTTGTTGTCTTTTATTACAGATTATTGTAATATGTACCACACAAAGATTTAGAAATAAAATCCAGGAATAAGATTTTTTTCCATTAGTTTTTAGTTATAATTCGTTTTTGGATTTTTAGCAAGTCACAACAAGATTTCACAAGAAGATGATTGCACTTTACAAAAAAATTGATTTCATGGTAATTACAGATATTTACTGTTTGTTTTTAAAATAAGAAGATTTCGGTCTTTCTCACTTAATTGTAGCCTTTTTCGAAAAATGGAAAATATTATGTGAAAAACAAAGTGATTTTAGAAATAATCAGTCATGTAAAATGGGTCTCAACCTTATTCTGGAAGATTTGAAAGACTATTCTGATAAGGTAAATATATCATTATAGTTTTCCAGGATTTTAAAAGAGCTTTTGAAACCATCGATAGAGATATAATAATAAAAAAACTTTAGAACATCTTCTAAATGGTTTAAGGAATACCTAAGTAATAAATACCAAACCACTAAAGTAGGTGACTTAATATCTGACCCCCTCCTTATATAATTCGGAATACCACAAGGGTCAGTTCTTGGACATATCCTTTTCATTATCAACATAAACGACATCGTAAAAATGCTAAAACAATACAAAATAACATTATTAGCAAACAATGCACTCATATATATTGCGAAAGACAATTGTACAATAATACTGAATGAATTAAACTATGACTTAAATAATATAGCAATATGGCTGAAGAAAAATAAACTAAATGTATACAAAACTAAACTCATAAACATTGGAAATAAAAGAATACCAATCACACCAGCAATTATCATACATGGTGAAAGTCTGAAGGAAGTGACTGACTTTAGGAGTCATTAATAGATTCAAAATTGAATTAATCGCAAAATAGAAGAAACGTGACTAAAATGACTGCTAAAAAAATCCCACTTCTGGTATGATCAGAAGATTCATTAATACTGTATCTTGTAAAATAATTTACAACTCTGTACTTATTAATTCTCACATCAACTACTGCAGCAGCATTTTGTTTTTGGCTAATGAAGAAGAAATGCAACAATTGTTAGTGTTGCAAAATAAATCTATAAGATATTTTGAAAGGAAACTTTTTTTCTGCTAATATAGAGGTTCGAGATGTACTTTCTAAACTTTCAATCATACCATACTAATTTTCTATTGGAATTTCTAAGTCTACATTTTCATATAACGAAATCCTTCAATTTCGTTCTACAGAATTATTTGTTAAATCCTTTTTTATGGCGCCAAAAATCGAAAGGTTTGTATCTTTCACGGGTTTCACCAACTTCCAGACATTTCACAGAACTGTTTCAAACATTTCAAAGTATGTGTTGGTGTTCTTGATTCTACTCATTTCAAAAGGTCTTTCAGTATATCTTGACTGCAACAGATCCCTATTTTTTAAAGATGTAGGTGAATGGGAGGCTGATTCTTGAAATCAATTTTGGACACACCAAATGAAAAAGCTACTATACTAGCATATTTTTTCTTCAGTAGTAAGATTCGTAGTTTGTATTTTCCTACATACTTTGGGGTATTTGCCTAAAATTTTACATTGAATCATAGAACGTGGAACATTCAACATTTTGCTTACTTTTGATTGGGACATCCCTATTTTTACAGCTTTTAATGACTTTCTCACATCTTCTGGATCATAATTAAGTTTTTTTCACCCGTGAAGCCGTTCCATAAATAAAAATAAAATATGTTTTTAACGATGCAAGCTCCAGTATAAACAATATTTCCACACTCAATACCTAGCAAATGACTTACCTACTAAGTGGCACCCTATGCCAGTTACTGGGAAATATGTGTTGATTGAAGTAAAACTTAAAAGTAAATCACAATAACAAATTAACCGTGAATAACTTAGTAAAAAAGTAAAACACCAATACCCGGCAGGGGTGCCATATACCATATCTATTTTGAGACGTTTGCATGGTTAACAATTTTTTTTATAGTATAATTCTTTTGTTTTCCTTATCAATGATGTACATTGGATTTTATAGTTTTTGTAATTGAAAAGACTCTATTATTTTTTGCTTACTTATGGAGTTTGTCTCTCTTTATAATGGAGGTTATAAGTCCCTGGGTTATTTATGGTTTAATGCATTGTTTCTTGTAAGAAATGATTGTAATTCTTACGTCTGTGAAGTTCTTTGTCTTTGTTGTCTTGGTCTTTGTTTATTAAGAAATCTTGCTGTTATTTTGCAAGGAGTTGTTTTAGTTCTTCAATTCGAAGTGTTTTAAAAATCAATTATTTTTTATCCGGTTTGTTGTTGGTTTGTTTATTATTAATATGTAGGATTGTGGTGTAGTGATCGGTTAAGGTTGATCATATACTATTGTTTTGTACATGCTCTTTGTTTTAATCATGATGCGATCTGTGCATGATGTAGCATTATTGCAGTTTCTTGTTATACCTTAGAAGCCAGTTTCAAATCCTTGATACAGTAATAGATTTTCATTATCATTTGCTTGAGAATGGCCATTTTCTGAGATATCGATGTTCATGTCTCCCACTATAATAGTGTTCCTTTTCATCTTCATCTGTGTTAATGCATCGTTTAGGAAATTTTAAAATGGTATTATATGTTGTGCTGATGGTGATCTGTTTTCTGCTATGATTGTGCGATCTCTGTCTATATCAATTTTAAGAGCGTTCGCGTTAATATCACATTTTAGGCTGACGAAATTAAGACCATCATTCTGTTTCTCATTATATTTTTTTGTGGAGCAGTGTGTGTATTCTTCGTTCGACTCTATCTTGTTTTAGTCAGCATTCAGTTAGCACTATGACTGAGTAGTCACTGTCAAGTTGTTTGAACATAAAAAACAATTCATCAATTTTTTTATGAATAGTGTTTACGCGCTTTTATACTTCGATAGGTAGGCCTGGTATAAAATGTTGAATATGTGTGTTCTTTTTGTGGGGAATTAAAAACAGAAAACAAAAGCAAAGGTGCTACTGGGAAGAGACAGTTTTTGCGGTTCGGTCGGACTTTTAAGGCGGCGATATCTAAATATTTTGTATTATATATTTTCGGATTATCGGTCGTGAGAAAGTTTTCGGTGGCTGACCAGCAGAGTTAAGAACCATCAGACTACAAGGAGAGTGACGTCGGCGTCTACCAGCACAGGTTCACAAAGGTTTGTGTATTTTGGATTTGCATAGATTGAATTACTGTATTCAACATTACCTATAGAAAACCCAGAACTAGCTATCGAAGTATTTACGGCTACAAATAAAATAACTATTTTTATTGGGTATTATCATACTATTTTTCTTTTCTTGTTTATTAGTGTTTTGCATATTCTGATGTTGATTTGGGAACGGATAGAGCAATGATTTAGCCGCATTCAACAAATCAATTTAATCCAGTGGAACCAGGGACAAGTTGAGATAGTTGACTGAACGGACGCATAGTGTCGACCTTTTGAAACTTTGCTTTTATTCCAATGTGTTTGCTACTGGGGTTCAATGTCATTTTTGGTAATTCTGAGGTCACTAACTAGTATAGAGGAAAATATGTCATCTCCTTGTGTGATTGCCTCTTTAGCCAGAAAGTCCACCAGAAATTTTTTAAGCTATTTAAAGTCCAGGGAAAGGTAGAATATATCTTGATGACTCTATTATGTTTCAGCTTTGATAACGTGTATCAATGCGCCCCGCGTCCAAATACTGATATGCTCCGGGTAGAATCAAAGTACATACCTATTTTTGATAATCAAGCGTCACACGAGTCCGTGTCATAGGCCACGTACACTATCATATTTAAGCCATACAAAGTTTTCTGAGCTTGTCAATTTAGTTTTAGTTGTATATCATTTTACTTGGTGTTACTTCTGCATTTAGAAAGTGTTTTTTTGTAAAGTTGAAGATATTAAAGAGAATATAAAATTATCCTGCAACCGTCCTCCTTGTGTCTTTAAAATAAATTATTTCATAAATAATAAAAAAAAAACATTGTTTAAAACCACTATTTATTGATATATCAACATGTTTCGATACCTATTATATCTTCTTCAGAAAATAATGTATACTACAATTAAAAATTATCTAACTGTAAACCCTTAGTAAATTTAATTAAAGTAAGTTGTTTCACTTTAGGGTGTAACAGCTCAGTGCATAGATACTGCCCAGTTATGTATGTTAATGAGAAAATCGAAGTTTAAGTTTTAAGATGCTGGGATAATTAAGGTTCTTTCTTTTAAGATACTTCATTAAACATGTTATTTAGATCGTGATATAGCAAAACTGAATTGCTTTAAGTTTAATATAGGAATGATTGAACATGCTATATAATTGCGTAAAAAACAATTTTAAATATATTAATTAGAAAGATAAAATCAATTGTATCGAAAAATATTGTGGTTACTGCCGGAATTCGAACCTGGATCTCTTCCAATCTGGAAAACGTGCATTATCCGATTATGCTATACTGTTATGTACCATCAAGGAAGATTTTGAATATGAAGACTTGGCGGTTTGAAATAATTACGTTTATTGAGTTAATAACCAATTCACGAATATGTATCGAAACGAATAGACTTTCAGTTCTTTCTCATTTGGATGTTAGATACGATCTGATTTATGAAGGGTTGTGTTACAGTTTATAAAGATAATTGTGGAGATATTTCTCCCATTAAATAATATAAAAAATAATTTAAATCCGGGTTCTGTACCGGGTAAACAAAGCAATAAATTAGATGATACGAAATAATCGTTTCAATGCACATTCGCTTACAGAGAGCGTACATAATAAGATTAGACAAAACCATTTAAATAACGATTCCATCTTATAACTCTCCCTAAATCAAGAAAGGTTAAGGTTGATAAACTAAAAGATAGGGATGTGGCTTCGGAGTGTAGGTGCTTACATAACAATACTAATACAGTGGATTGATGACAAATTTTCGAACCTATATGTTACACTTTTCAAATAAATACGACTATCGTTTGAA
Source organism: Eubasilissa splendida (assembly GCA_031772225.1). Taxonomy (NCBI): domain Eukaryota; kingdom Metazoa; phylum Arthropoda; class Insecta; order Trichoptera; family Phryganeidae; genus Eubasilissa; species Eubasilissa splendida. The sequence continues at coordinate 46,301,237 of CM062845.1, forward strand.
AGCCATCTACATTGTTTTTACGGAATCCTAAATACCTTTGAGTAATCCGATAGGGGACGCCAGAATTAACAATTTAATTTTTTTAATTTTTGGATACATTGCTACAATTTATATTATATATTATTAAGGAGAACACATTCTTATTGTAACTATTCAGAACATAGGTATGTGATATTTTAAATACAAATTAAATGTATTCATTTGAAAGATATACATATTAAATTAATTTTATCGAAAATAATTGTTGTTACTACCGGGATTCGAACTTGGATCTCTTCCAATCCGGGGAACGTGCATTACTAAGTTTATTTTAACTTGTGGATGCAATATGGTGCCACAAGAGCCAATTTACAAATTAAGACAGTGTTATGGAACAAATTGTAATATTGAGGCTTATTAGACGGTTTTTATAAATGCCTTGCCAGTTATTAGGGCCCTGCCAGGTATTGGGTCCTTCACCAAATAAAAAATATTAGTATCAGAACTAGGATATTATTGTTTTCATAGACCAGTAAATGAATAGACATGAAATTAAATGAGGGGTTTGGAACATTAATTGCGGGACGAGAGGCATTCTACACACATTATTTGTGAAAACATAAATCTGATAGTTTATGACACACTTATGCAACAGTAAAAGTATTTACACTTCGAAAATTAAATATTTGTGTAAAATACGCGTATTTTTTACATTAATGCATTTTATATTGCCAGCGTTTTTATTTTCATTCCAATCGAGTTATATATTTTATATTAATGTAAATTATATTGCCAGAGCTTACATTTTTATTCCAATCAAGTTATATTTTTTATATTAATGCACATTATATTGCCAGCGCTTACATTTTTATTCCAATCGAGTTATATTTTTAAAAAATCGTTGAGCTATTTTATTGTGTAAGTGGTACCAAAGTGATCACGTGGGTGACACCAAAATGAAAATATTGGGACAAAAAATTTGCGTTAGTTCATGTCTACATATCTGTACTGTAAATATTTCTAAATCTGTTTTTTTAATTTCTGACAATAGAAAATAAAAATTACTATTTCAGAAAAAAAGGCCACATACTCACCTAATTCATGTATTTAAAAGAATTTGATACATCACTCCAATGCAATTTAAGTAGTATGTGTGCCAGTTTTCTTTCAAATCTCCCTCCCCGTGACACGTTATGGAGGACAGGAAGACGACAATGGCTTTTTTGATCTCCTTTTTGATACCCGGAGTACCGGGTCAAAAGACTCCCTGCATATAGCAACAAAGGCAGAATGGAAGGGTCGAGATAGAAAATAAATGTAGGTCTTACTGCGGCATATTATAAAGCGTAGGATATTTACTACCTACGGAGGATTATTTTTGGTCATTCATACGTGGAGGGTGAGTCATATTAGCTAACAGATTGATAATATTATACAGACCAATCACTTATAGGTCTGGATTTGTCAGTGGATTTTGCAAGGGATTAAGAACACAACATAAACTGTTTTTTATTCTGTTTTATCAATTCCAGTGACCGTAGGCGTACAGAAGCCCCTATAAACGCCCATATGGCCTAATAATAAGTAATTGCTTTCTGCTGTGCTGGATTAAACGGTGGACGGAATCCTGAGCATTATTTCAATGACTTAGTTTCGAGATTTAAATCACCCACTCACCTCTTACTCCATCTGCTGGCGGAGGTGTGTTTTTTTATGTTATCTTAAATATGTTGGTGTGGATGTATTTGTAAGAAGAAAGGTTATTCTAGAATGAAAATGGACTTTAAATTCAAATCAACAAATTATTTATTTTATATAAAAATTACCAACATTCAATCCACGAGATTTATAAAACTCATCGATCATCAGTTCAATAAACTCTCAATCAAATTCTTTGTACCAATAAAACAAATAATCGCGAGTCCCCGAGTAGAAAAATCTTAATCGCAGTGCACTTATCTGATGTATTTATGGATAGGTCACTAGTCCAAACCCACTCGCAGGTCCTGGGGTCCGAGATACAGAACTCAGCACCCCGTACATTAAGGTAGTATACAAATTTTCATCCATCACGCGGGTCCATCCATATGAAAGGTAATCTATTGTGGTGGATCCACACCATCAGTAAGTCATCTTTCACGATTGCATTTACCTCCAGTGGGTACGCCAAAAATATAACGGGCGGACAGGACCAGTTTCTCTGCCCGTCTCATAAATTCAGACATAATAGCGGACCAATTTAGTAGTTCCAGCAATCAATCATTCGCCGGGATTCGAAACTTCGAAATTATCAATTTACAATAAAAATAACTCGTGACAACAATTTTTTTCCCGAGTAGCGAATACTTTTGCGTGTTTAAATAAATGACTTGCTCGCTACAGCCGGAGCAGATGTCCTTAAAAGCAACTGGCCGGCGAAGCCTCCCACGAACGTTTGTCGATAGCAGCGAACCGTAGAAAATGATGCTTACTTAAAACATAAATTAATGATACCAAGGTCATGACTAAATTAATTTTTATTATACGTTACTTTATAATGTCACACTATATATATTATTTCATATCCAGGCGACTGCGGCAGCTGAATAATATTCTGCGCCCAGATCATAATGATAGTTTGTCAATTTTTATAATAAGGAGCTACTGTCTTGATGTTGTTTTAAATGCACAGACACACACACATATTCCAACGTTATGAGTAAATCTTTTTAGCCATCTTCAGGGGTTGTCTTATCAGTAAAGTGTCGCTCTGAAATGATCGTGGGACACGTCTTTTCAGGCCGGAAGTTCAGCGCTATGTTAAAACAGTAATCCTTACTTTATTTTTATTTATTATCTTTGTTTTATTAACCACTAAAATGAGTTTAAATACATTAAACAAAGATAAAAAATAAAAATATGAATCTTAACCACAAAGATAACATTGCTGATTTTAAAAGTATTACTTTATTTATTTAGAAAACTATTATTTACGCACTTTCTTTTTCCTTCGATTAGCTCCCCTGGTTTTCTTGTTGTAGGTATGATTCAATTATGTAGTGTGAATATCGCCGTTTTCGGCGAGCGAAAAATATGTCAAACCACAGTCGGACCACAATTACGGTAAACATCTCCTAATAACTTGTACCGGGAGTGTTTTATTTCGGTCGGTTGAAATAATACGGGAAATAATAAATAATAATAGATCGGGGCACAAGAAAAATAATACATCGGACCAATCCATGACGGGCATAGAAACAGCTACTATCAATCCAGGTTAGTGGTGATTTTACCTTCTGCATACGTAATTGATCAAATTATCAATAAAAAAACTCAGGAATAACAAGCTGTCGAAGGTATTCACGGGAACAGCTATTGTTTGGGCTAAATATATATATGTATTCATTTTCAAATATCATCACCGTTCAGACTTATGGAGTAGATTTGCATTGATATAACTCAAAATAAGATAATGTGCGAATAGAAATTAGTTAAACCAAAAAAATTAGTTTGTGTGCGTGGAATGAAAACGTATAATAAGGTGTTTCAATTTTCAAAACTTTCTTTATTCTTGACACTTGGCTCAAATCGAGGGTTTAATTATTTAAAAAAATCTTTAGAGATAAACAACAGAAACAGTTCCTGTTAAGAGTTGTCGAGCACCACAGGAAAGTCGTCACCAAACGAACGGAAGCAGGAGTAGCACATTACAAACTAAATTAATATAGAGACAATTAATTAATCTGCAGCAACTGGAGCACGCAAAATCACAGTTTCAATATGAAATATCAAACTAAACACAGCAGATAACCAAGACTGCGATTACAGGAAAAAAATTCTACAGATTACTAAGGACAGAATTGAATATGAGTGAGTGTTCCAACTTAAAAACACATTTTACTTTATTTATCTTCAATACATTAAAATCAGCCAAAACAAACCCCTACACAATTATATTATCGACATATCACACTTTTAAAATTTAATTAAAATATGAATTAAATGTATTAATTATAAAGATATACATACAAAATCAATATTATCGAAAAATAAAAACATTGTTGTTGCGCTACCGGGATTCGAACCTGGATCTCTTCCCTAACCGGGGGAGGTGCATTATCCAACTATGTCGCTAAAAGTATTGTCGCTGTAGCATAGTTAGGAAAGAGATCCAGGTTCGAATTCGAAAAAATAAATGTAAAATACTTAATTCATATTATAAAAAAGTTGTAAAAATGTCAAATAAATAAATATTTATTTATAAATATAGAGTACATTTTTAGTCATATAGATTGTCATTGTTTTATAATTTGGCATTAGTTTTGATATTTCGGTATGGGGTTAAAATTTCCGCGATGACATTTTCTACCCCACTCCCGGTACTATTTGTACAAAATGTGTACACTCACATTTGTTTCTTTTTATTTGCAGAATGAAGATGTACAAGAGAAAAACTTAGCGGGGAAAGACTTCCGTCAGCGTTATGAAACAAGCTGCTGATTTAGTGATGAGGGAAAATAATTATTTGTACATGGGGCGGGTATAGATCAGCACGCCGGGTTTTTCAGATCAACGAATAAAAGATGTTGGTAGTGGTGGTACTTGTTACCCCTATCCTCATACCTGGAACTTGTAGCCCCACGAGCGGGGTTACAAGTTCCATCTGACTAATCTGATGGATTTTTAAATAAAAAGAAAACTCAATGCCATTCAATTATTTTTGGTATATTAAATGAGTCTTAAATATATCTTCTTCAATACACATATACTATTTTATAACATAAAAGCTAATCACGTTATCTTGCCATTTGTAAAAAATGGGACTATCATACGTCTTCTCGAAACCCCAGTAAGAACGATAATTTGGACTTAATGGTATTTTAACTTCAAATAATTATAACATTCAGTTATTTAATTATGATAAAACTTAAAATTTCTGTGTTCATTATTATATTATAGCTTCGCTTATTTCCACTAACAATATCAACTACACAAATTGATATATTTTTTGTAACAATTAAATCTATTGTGTATATATTTATAAATTATTTCGTCATTGCCAATCATCATTTGGAGACAATCCATTATTTTGTTTAGAAATTTTACATACCATGGGTTTACAGTTAGATAAAGATAAAGTGTTAATTGTAAATTAAACAATATAAAGAACCATTTCTTTTCACTGCAGTTCCACATTAGTTACATACCCATCGCTTACATGTAGGTATACTTTTTTTTTGTCTACGCTTGTATTTTTAATTTAGTATACACTGTATCCTGACGAAGGGACCATTGATCTTGAAACATGTTAATAAATCAATAAAAAGTGGTTTAAACAAAGTGTTTTTTTATTATTATTTATATGTGTTGCCACAAAGCAATTTTGCAAATATTCAAAAAGTTGATAATTATTCTTTTGTTGGGCGGTTTCATTCATTTCAAGTTTCCCAATGCATTTATTTCTACGGTTTTCACGCCGTAACAACTCTATATTCTTCTTCAAACTTCGCTAATTGAAAAAATTTGTCGTTGGGTGGGTTTCTACAATAATTGTTCGAATAATCGAGTTAAAATAAATGGTTGAAACACGTGTAACAAAATGTTTTTTCAATTTGCGGTGTTTAACAAAGTTTCATTAAATTATTTCGCGGAAAGCTATTAAATTATAAAAGCACTTAGAATTTTACATAATACTCGCACAATTTTTTTAGTGAAATATACCACCAACACAAGGTAAAGGGTGTTTTTGTGGAGATATAGAATTTTAAAATGAAATTTTAATTAGTTATTAATTACCCGCATTATGGACGGACCGCCTGGCGGGCATTCCACATGCCCGCTTTCAACATATGGTACTCCACTCCATCGCTAGGGGCCAGTCCTCGCGCCACGATTGATCCAGAGGATACGAATGCAGTATTCAAACCGCCCACCGTGCGCGATACAATTTGTAAATACAAGGCAGTATCCACACTGAGGATTTCGTCACGTGACAATATATATATATATATATATATACATATTTTCCACCGGGATTCGAATCAGGAAACCTTGGTTCAAATCACGGTGGTAAAAAAATTGAATAGAGTATAAAGCGCCACAGCGTACTATAACGTTCCGCCTCGGTCTTCTTGAGAGATGAGTCTGTGAGTTGAATGCTGGAAGATTGTCATTTTCATATCACATAGCATAGAAAGGACGTTAGGATAAATTATATCAAAGAGCGTCAATTTTCACGGCCTTATGCAGTATAACAGTTAACACATCGAACTAGATTGTTCCTGGCTCCATTCGAGATGTATTATCTGAGACCTTGTAGATCAGTCAACAGATAAACAAAATTATTCTTCAGACACCGCCGTCATATGACGTATGTTCATGGATGTGCCGGGACAAATTACGGCATTTTCCTGATAGTCATACCGTCATGGTATGCAAGCAATCACACGAATAACTATTTAGTGGTGTACGCGGTATATGAAGGCCAATTCCCCACCAACACTGAACACCTATATGCCTGCGTATAGACCTTGGGTGAAGCATCTTGAACGAGTCTTAACTAATGATATTGTTCGCTGTGACATCGGCCGAATCAAAACTTTGTATTATCACAATCTTTAACTCTTTAAACGCGTGGGTGATAAGAGCTTGGGGTCAAGAGTTCATTCCGTGATGCTGATGACGCTCCAGGTGAATAGATTGCCTTATCTTGGGGTTAGGAGTGCGAAGCGAATGCCACTCCGACGTCACGTGAATTTATCACAATCGCAGTAGCATGGCTGCCTAGTGAGACAGACGCTTAGCATGCCGCATGTCGTTCCACATGTCCATATACTTTTGAACAGCTATATAACGTTAGGAAGCGGCCTCAGTCAAGATGGCGAGTCTCCGCCCAGGTTGGTAATCTAATGTATAATTTATTATCTACACTTCCATTTCCAGCGCTGTATAAACTCACACTCTACCTATTGATAATTATCTCGCGCCCGAGATTCACATGTTTATATTCGCTCTAAAGCGACGTTTTCGGGACTATCTTGCCTAAAAGATTACGTCAAATTGAACGTAATAAATTAAAGACTAGGAAATGAAGTATATAATTATTTCGTACTGGTATTATATCACATAATCAGGGGCCTGTCCATTATTAAAAGTGCACAGCGCGGGTGAATAGTATTGCAATACTTCTGATACTGCATTAGAAATATTATTTGAAACATAAATCGTTGATTAACCGCTATAAGATGTCGGTATATTCGTTTTAACGATGCTTAATAGGTATGCTGAACAGTCGTAATACGGACAATATTCAGGCACTCAGGTTGTTTCTTCCGTAATGTGGGGAATTGATCTACCATCAGACGATGTTTGGCCAAATTAATGTTAAGGTTGTTTGTAAAGTCTGCCTTCGCGTAGAACGTGGCTTACAAGAGCAGACGGGATATATATTAAATATAATTATATATACATACAGGGTATAACAGACCTAGTCCACAATACCTTATACAAATATGTGTCGAAAATGTTCAAGCAACCATGTCCATGCATTTTAATAAGTCATAGTCACTGGAGGGCTTTGATTAATTGAAAATAATATTTTATTGATTTTTAAACGATATATTGAATACCAAAAAGATCATTGAACTTCCAACAGCTGGACTATTTTTTCTAAGATAATTTATGATCCCGAAATACTTTATTGCTCCCAAGTAAAGACAGGTTTAGGATAATAATGGGTCAGTTTTGAAAATATTGTTTTAAAGCACGCAGACTTAAAGTTTGAAATGATTTTGTAATAATCCTTGCTCGGTTATATTTTTCAACAGATTTCAATAATTACTTAATTCTCATTTTCTATTTAAACTTTTGAGATATTTTTTTGGTTGTCTTGTGTTTTCAACCTGAGGTAAATCGACATCAAAAAGGAGAAAATAACAATTTTTAATATTTATATTTGGCGTTTTAATGTATATCTAGTAAAATTTACAACCTTCATTATTTTTTAAAATAATGCACACTTATAAGAATAATATTATATAAAAGTTAAGTTTTTAAATTTACGGAAGAAACGGGCTTCTCTTATATTTGAAATAACTCGTAGCAAAGTTTGATAAGCTTCATTGTGTTACACTTATATTAATAAAATAGTACGTATGAAATTTTTGTTAAAGCACTATATACTGTATCGAATCTTTCATATACAGAATGTCTCAAATCAATCTTTACCGCTTCATGCAAAATCCATAAAAATATAAGTTCCACGAACAAAATATGAATAACACTAAAAAAATATGGAATTAAAAATGATAAATTACGTCATTTAAAAATACTTAATATTTGACTTGTATCAGTGACAAAATGTTTACAATGGGTGTTGTAAATCATAATTTTTGGGACGTAACAGTGACGTGGTTCTCAATCTATGACTATTAATAATTTACGTTTGAAATACTATTATTTCTTTTTCGTGTAAGTATGTAAAATAAACATAAAAATATGATTATTGAAATTATGCTATGCTGCTTTTCTAACAGTGCATTCTGTATTGTTCTTCCTGGAATTCACTTAAAGCCACTATTGAAAAATACTAACTAAACATTTATGTCACATTTGACAGTGACAGAGATAAGGAAAGAAACCAAAGAGTGCGACGCGATATTATGATAAAATGACAGGATAATTTTCTTATCTATGACAGGAGTCTCACAGACCGGGCCGTTTAAGCATGTACTTTACAGCCTACCGAAGCAAATGACACTACCGAAGCCGCCACATTCAGAAAGTCATAGATATAGACAGGAAAGCATAATATCATTACGAAAACTTTTTTTTATTGGCTGTAGCAGCTTCGGATGACATTAACATTTCTCCACATTGCTTTGGGAAGTTTTAAGCGAAGCTGTTCTGTTATCTGGTTTACCTGATCATACTTTCGATTTCCTCGTATCTCTCGTAAATAATATCTTATAATTCTTTCTAATTCTGCATTTCATACTTCCAGCTTTACATTCACTCCTCCTTGTTGCTCTTCCGCATATCTTCTACAGAAACAGTATTTCAAAAACATTCAGTCTGTTTTCAGTCTTTATTAGTAAATTTGACGATTCGTTATATTACTTATTTAACTTCGGTAACAATTTAGAAAAGGTCACCTTCAACCTATGTCCAGCTAAACTATTATTTTAATTGTGATTATGAAATTTGTGTTCTATTTGAACGATTACTATACATTGAATATTGGTAATTCATTGAGCAATCACTGGTACATTAGAAACTAAGCCACCAATAATTGAATACCAATAGGCAATCGTTCCAATCGAGTACCAGTGACATAATCCCAATACCTAACGAACACATTATCACCAAAAAATTAAATGTTGTCATCTTAGTTTTGATCGTTGTTTTTTGGATACATAATAAAGATTTATTTGCTGTGAATTTTTAAGTCTACAATAAAATATGTATGAAGATATTCCGAGTAAAAAGGCTAAAGCTCTAATTTAAAATAAAACTTTAAATACGTTTTAAGTTTTATTTCAAGTTTTTGCATAGTGGAACAAATTACTTGTAGAGATTCTAAAATTGTGTGAATGTTTTATTTTACAGCTTGTTCGAATGCAAGTTGCAAAGTCCTGGAGGGGGAATTTAACCTTCGAGTGGAGAATAATTAAATTGTGATATAAATTGAACTAGTTTTTAACAGCTTTATATTTTAGACGATTTAATTACTTTTTGATGGAATTGTACAAGTATTAGATTATACACGATATTTGATTCAATACAAGTTGAAAATTGTAATAAAAAATCTAAAATTGAGTTTCGATTATAGGACATGGTACATTGAACATTTTCGACTTATATTTTTATAAGGTATAACCTCCTAAAGTATTGTAGACTAGGTCTGTTACACCTTGTATGTATATATATTATGACATTACAAAGTAACGTTATGCATTTATAAAAAAATAAATTAAATCAGGTTATCAGGAAATTTGTTTTTTTAGTAGGCATCATTATCTTTGAAATTAGGAATCTATGCCATTATGACGGAAGGCGGCCGCGAGGAGAGGTTCGCTCTCGCTCCTACGGGCAGTGGAGTGGACAGGCATTATGCTTCCACTCCACTGTGGCGTTGAGTTATTAAAATCAGCAAAATGTCCGCTACTCGGATGTGCGATAGTTGTCTCGCCCCACAAGCGAGATTGTTTATGAATCTGAGAAGCTTCAAATCCCGGCAGATGAATTGCCTGCTGTAACTTCTTATATTTGGATGCCTTCTGGCCGGCATTAGGATTTGACCTTGCCAGGCCGATATTTTGACGAAACCCACTGGATGTAAATGCCGCCATTGAATTGATGACTTTGCTATGCTGTACGGATTAGACCCGCCATAATGGATGACTATTTTCCAACTACCGTGATGGATGGGATACTGAGTTCTAATCTCGGATCCCAGAATCTGATTGTGGCCTTGAATGGGGCTAGAAGACCGGGGTATTGCCAGATAAGTTTGATTAACGCTCAGGGACTTTCTCTAACAAATTCGTAAATTAGATTTTATTGTAGTATGGAATTTTATAGTTGTTTTAATTTATAATATGATTAACCCATAACCAGAATCTTGGGTCCATTTGGACCCGACAGAAAAATATAAACTATTTCTCCCAACCGCGCGGCATTAGAATTTCGCGCACCTGACTAATCTCATTACGTCGCGAGCTGCGGCGGATGCTGGACGGTTCGGCATTTAAAGTTAACTAGAAGCGGAGGTACGCATTGTCATCAGATCCAAATGGACCCACAATACCAGTTACGCAAGTTTTTGTGTTTTGTTTATATTCAAATATTTTGTAATTTTAAGGGGTTATAAGTTAAAATGGCAGAATATCTCAATGACCAAGATATTGTTTCTTTGTTTGAAGACTAAAATTGGACGGATAATGGAGGTCAAATAAGGAACACCAGGTAAAATATATATCTGAACCTACAACGTCAACGGCTCAAGGAATTCGTAAAAGAGGAAAAAGCTACCTTATGCGGCCCTTAAAAAGATAATAAACAGTCGCAAAAATGTAATAGATGTTCACATTTGAGAAAAATGTGCTATGTACTAAATGCCACACATAGAGTAACGTTGAGACTGATAAATATTTTTCTAAATATTAAAATTTTAGTTTAGATTGTTTTTTTTTTTATATATTGTTGATCTCAAAACAAGTTTATATTTTTGTTAAGGGGAAGATACGCGAAACCCAGTCAAATAGAAAATACTTCACTTTTTTCTTATTTTTTTAAATTTTTAGATACTTAAACTATAGGACTAAAATTTGTTACCCAATATTGGACCCAAATAAAAAAGTTAAAGCTATTTATGAATGTTATTAAATAAAAGTTGATTTACCTTGTGAAAGAAGCTTGTTTTATTAAATTCCTAAAAACATGAACTAAAATAATAACAATTATTAAAAAATTAGAAGGTATTTTGCTGTTAGGTTCATTTGGACCCACGATTCCGGCTAAGGGTTAAGTGTTGAGTTTAATTTAACATAAATCTCATCAAGATTTGATAGTTGACAATTTATATTGAATAAATATTTTTTTCTTTAAATTTAAAGTCTGCTATATATATATGATGTTTGAATTTGCGCGCCGAGGTCTGGGTAGCCTACTTTGCCGACTTATGATGATTGGCTATCTAAATGGATGAATCAGGGATGAGAATTCGACTCTGGAGGATAGCTGAGCAAGACGTCACTTTTCCCTGCATCGTTCAGCTGCATCGGCAACGGATGTTGGTAAAAATATAAAATAAATTAATGTGACCTCCCTCAGAGGGATGGATGCCATGAAGAAAGAAGATCTAAAGAACATTTTCCGTGCATCCAATACAAAATACGGGATTAATTGTGTTTTGTGAATAAATGCGTAATGTGAAAAACAGAGTTGCCTTTGAATCAATGATCATCCCATCCGAGGAGCAGGCGACACCAGAGCACACACATACTTGAAGACCCAGACTGAGCTAGATCGGTGGCGACTCCTATGGCTTTCTATCAAAGGCACCGTAACAATATATATATATATATATATATATATTATATAAATATTTAATTATAAGAACGAACGGATTCTTCACAGTGGTGTCGCGCCCAGGTGTAACTAATTATTGTATATAGGGAACGGCGCGTCCTCTACCGTTGTATTCAATATATTTAATCAAATATTACTTAACAATTAGTTATATTAATTATGGAAATTATAGTATAAAAAACTTAGATTCATTACAATATATACATATATATAAGTATAAACTATATAATATTTTTACCATGAAAAATTTCTTCAGGCACTGGCTGAAAAAATCAGGTAGATTTCATCCGTGTGTCTAAACGTATTTTTTTACTTTTTTTCTAGGTCCTATATTAACGTATTACGAATTTGTAAATTTGTTAAAATATATAAATTAAAAGTAATTTTATATTTTTTGAGATTTTACCCTGATCCGCCATCCTGTTTCAAAGCGACTCGATAGAAGTGGGACTCGACGCAAAATCACACGCACAATCCCTCCTCTGGTAATCTCACTCCCTCGCCAAAATTGAACGCCTAATTTCTAATTCATAATTTTGCATAATTATTCTTTATGACCCTGCGTAAAATATGGGCATCATCCCCCTTCTCCTTGGCCTCCCCACCCTTTACCGCCAATATTAATATATTATACTGAATGGTTTAGTGCGTAGTGATGGAGTGATGCTCTCCACTCAAAATTTTACCTAGTTACTCTTTAGGATCCAGACACCATCTCTTCTCCCTTGGTTACCCAATCCCCCTCCCACCAATATTAATATATTTTATATTGAATGCTTCAGTTCGTCAAATGGTCATTTAAACAAAATTTATCAACGTTACTCTTTAGGCACCTTCCACTCCTCACGATACAAAAGATTGTTGTATAAATGTCATCCGTTCCAATTTTTGAGTAGTTACTTTTTACCATTCCCCCTCTCATTGGCCCGATAAAATTTGTATGATGTTAAATGTCATTCATTCAAAATTTTACACAATTTCTCTTTAGGACTCTGCAAAAAACATCGTCCCTCCTACTGAAGACCACTAAAGCAACCACCTCACTCGATTTCTACTAAATAAAATTTCCCCATGCCATTTTAAATCTCATTCGTGGACGGGCGGCAATTGAAAATCATGGAGACTATATTTTATATTTAAATTTATGTCCTAATACCAATTAAATTAATCAATTAGAAAGATGTACAGAAAAAATATATCTATCAAAAAAATAAACGTAATCGGTTGGTATGGCGAAATGGTAAATAATTCGAATACCGGTAGCAACCAAAATATTTTTCTATATATCTTTCTAATTTATTAATGTAATTTGTATTAAAAAATATCACAGAACTATGTTCTGAAATTGCAACTTCAAAGCAAAAATGTTTATTAAAAAATAGTTAAATATTTCTCTTCACTTTGAAAATGAAATATATTGATTTGCCAGTTGTCGTATTGAAATTGTCATTGTTACTTCCCTCGCAGGGGAATATTTTGTTAAAATAATCCTGTAAATACGTATAAGTAGATTCCGCCAGGCCGGGAGCGACTGTTCAATCATATCAGAGTGCACCTCACGTTGCACCTGTACATTTTCATTTTAAACTCACAGATGTTGCTTTACTCGTGCCCATGTAGCCTTTAGTTTATACAAAAACTGTATTACATATTTTTAAAACTAATTATTTATCTAACAAAGTATTTGACTTTCTGAATCGAAATATCTTATACAAAAATAATTTTATTTCTCATAATACTTTAAATAATGGTTGTTTTTCGATAGATAGATTTTTCTGTGTATCATTTTACTGTTTTAATGATTTGATGCAGAGGAAGAGATATGACGATAAAATGATAATGGAACTAAAATTAAATACTGTTTGGATGCTTATTATTATTCACTTGTTTCGTATGTCGGCCTACCGAAACTTTCCACAGTAAGCCAGGCTGTTGCGCCATTAAGGGCGTTTTTATATATTTTCAATTACTAATATTATCGAATATGAATCACACACACACACCACTGAGTAAAAAGTAATGATGTATCTATTCACTAGTATATATAATGATTCGTAATATATAAAAACACAGTCTATTACAGGAATAAATTATTTGTAAATGGAAAAATATGTAATTTGATGTAGGGGTACGTTTTGGGAAGAATTCTTAGGAAGGATTAACTCTTTCAGATACATGGGAGACTCGACTCACCTGACAACTTTGCCTGGATGATATTAGAGGAGGAGTTTGATCGTCTCTGCCCACGATATAGTGATATCTCGCAAACACTTTATTTCATCACCTTAACGAAGATAATATCCATACCAAACAATATTCACGTCAAAATAATATATGTACATTTAAAGTCACGGAAGAACTGTGCACAAGAATTGCGGGAGCACCCGATGGGGTCTCACTTCGTCTCTTGGTGGTTCGTGTCTCCAATGAGACCAAACATCCAGACCAACTTGAATAGGCCGACAAACTATTGCTCATGCATCGTACCAAACCAACTTCAAACATCTCGTACCATCGCGCACTTCTAACTCACACTTCCAATTGTTTGGCAGTGAACGATATCGCGGCCATCCGGGTCAAATCCCGCACTTAAACTAACGAGTCGAGCGCTTGGAAAAGGGGCGTAGGGGGAAATGGGGCGGACATGTACCGAATTTACAATAATGTTTTACGGGATATTTTGCATGCCAAAAGTGTGTTTATAATGCACGAAAACTAAACAATGGATAACATCTTTATGACATGTAAACGTTTTCCTTGATATGAACACCATATTTGTTCACCATGTTTTTTGTTTGAAAAACAAATCACTTTGCCCGAACAGTAGTCTTGAAACATTAAAAACATTAAAAATGTCAAAAGCACACTTTAAATATTTATAAACGGGACATATTTATAAAAAGAAGCTTAAAATCATGTAGATATTAAATAAAATTACCTCTACATAATATTTGTATCAGAAATATTTCACCAGTTTTTATTTTCAAATTTCTAACAGAAATTAAAAATTACACCTACATCAGAGCAAAAAGGCTACATTGCCACCGAATTCGTATATATATATATATATTTTTTTTTAGGAAAATTGACGCTTCACTCCAATACAATGTAATAAGTTTTCTTTCAAATTTCATAACACGTGACACACAGGACATTGGAATATTATGCATAAGACTAATATAATAATTGAGTGCGATTGATTGCCATACGAATATTGCAGTGTTCCAATTATCTAATTTTTGACAGTAAAAATGGATTCGTTTGATTTAATAATAATTACCAAAATCAACAATAATCCAGTGCCCGCGTGTAGTATTCCTAGCGCGGCCAACACACAGTGAGTGGAACACACACACACACACACACACACACAAACACACACACACACACTTTCCTTTTTTACATTTTTTCGTTTTTTTTAAGTAAGATGGTCAAAATAGAACAAGATTTTTTTAAATATTAATATTTTGTATGTAATAAATGTATTTTTCTCGTTTATATATATTTCAACAATAGTTAGAGAAATAAAGTGAAAAAGGGGGGTCTTTAGAAGAGAAGGGAGAAGCTGCACTTGACTGCATCAATTAGGAAGTATGACAGATATTCACCCTCTCCAGGTCACAAGCGGGCGCGAAGGAGATTACGTCTCTCTAGCCGCCCTCTCCCCGACACCGGTCTCAATGTACCTAGCAACATA
This sequence comes from Eubasilissa splendida, assembly GCA_031772225.1. Lineage (NCBI taxonomy): Eukaryota > Metazoa > Arthropoda > Insecta > Trichoptera > Phryganeidae > Eubasilissa > Eubasilissa splendida. Next base: position 46,316,982 of record CM062845.1, read on the forward strand.
TTAGGAGGTACATAAACCCCAGCTTTTTTTTAATTCTCTGTATCATCGATCCCTTCAGAAATAAACTCCTGTAATAACAGTGGCGGATTTATAAACTCGGAGGGGGCCCGTTTTACAGAGGGAAATAAAACAAGGAGCAACAGAAAAGGGAATAAATTAAATAATTAAGGCCTATTTTTGCTCCTAAAATACTGGCAGATCCGATTGTGCTCATGACTTCATGTAGGTATGCTCAGTCTCGGTTTAGGAACTCTAGGCTTCAAGGTGTTACTATTGATAGTTTAACCTAAAAGATCACCCCTATATCTTAGTTGCTGTTCGTACTTCACGTATGTAACTCACGTTGCGTATATTATGTGAAACACGTCTCTGAACTATAATCCGCCCTTATGTAAAACTGTATAGTGATAGTGAGTAATGCTGTTAATTAATAAGAATTAATGATAGTTTACGTATGAAGAATTTATTCCGTTATTTGATCATTACCTGTAAATCACAGCGTAAAATCAATTACCTCTAAATCAAACTGCTTGGTCACAAATTCTGTAAAATTGTAAAATAATTTCCAGTAATTTCTAATTGTGTATTATATTATATCAAATGCAATTAATTCCAAATTTTCCACAGTTACTCTTTAGAAGCCTACACAAAAATAGTGGCTAACCTGACCACTCTATCCTCTAGATTTTTTTCTGTTTTCTTATTAAATAATTTAATTTTTTTCATAATACTACACAAGTATTGTTGCCGTATGTACACTTCGATAGCTAGTCCTGGGTTTTCTATTGATATTGTTGAATACATTCGTTCAATTTATGCAAATAAAAATACACCAACCTTTGTGAAACTGGGCTGTTAGATGCCGATGGTCACTCTCCTTGCAGTCTTGAAGCTTCTAAACTCTACTGGCCAGCCTCCGAAACTTTATTACAATCGATAATCCGAAAAAATACAATACAAAATGTTTTTATATCACCCCCATAAAACATATCCAATCAAATCGAAAACCATATATCACCAGAAGTATTTTTACTTTTATTTTCTGTTTTTAAGTCCACACAAATAAAATGCACATATTTAAAGTTTATACCAGGCCTACCTATCGAAGTATAAAAACGCGTAAAAAACTATATTCTGAAATTGAAAATATATTTACTATGTTTTTAAGCTACCTTTTTCCGTTTTAATTTCGGTATGTTTCTTTTAAATATTTAGTTAAATATATAAGTTTACTAATCTTAACAAGCTTAATTGTACTATGTATTTTTTTTAATTGTTAATATTGAGTAGGTACCATATGACGTATTAATAAATAAAAGAAAAATGCAATTTAAACGTATTAATTAGAAAGATATACAGATAAAATCAATTTATCGAAGACAAAAAATTCTTGCTTCCCGGACACGAATCAGTAACCCTTCCTATCCGGGGAAGTGTGCTAACCTATTACACAACAGTAAGTTAACGACAAATTTTCGAATTTATATGTTGCACTTTCAAATTGATTGATCTGTTATTTCATTATTTGAAAGCAATTCTTATTATTTATGGTCCTGGTTCGAGTCCGTGGGGCAACAAATATATTTTTTCGATAAATTGATTTTATCTGTATATCTTTCTTATTGATACATTTAATTTGTATTAAAATATCACAGAACTATGTTCATAAAAACTGAAATTTCATAATAATAATGTGTTCCCCTTATTAAATAAAAATTAATATTTTTAAATTTTTCTGTTTTCTAAATGTAATATTTTTTTATGAATTTTATAAATAACAAAACAATTCATAAAAATCAAAAATTATACTATTATTGATGAAAAACTCAACAAAGATAATCACGTTGTTAAAAATGTAAGCAAGGGTAGACTGGGGGGCCCCTAAACACATCAGTGCCTAGGAGGAATGAGAGTTTTACTCCGCTAGTGACCCTGGGCGATGCCAGGCAAGAGTGAAAAAATGCATCCAAATTCAACGGGTTCAAATGGTTTGTTTTTTTGAATAAATTCTATTCATTCATATGGTGCTTTTGTCGAGTTATAAAGAGAATACTCCGGTTATATTTCACAATCATCTTAGTGACTGGCTGCAGATTCCGAAAATTCATTTCACGTAGTATTTTTAGAGGGGATTAAAATGAAACTCAATTAATTTGAAGTTTTTGATTGGCAGTACGTGCCCGGTGTTACCCGAGATTTAAATTCAATTTCAATCTATAATATGGGTAGGTATATGGTAAAGGTTTAGTTTTGCGTGGGCCCTAAATGCAGATTTATGCAATATTTGATTGGAAGGTGAGGATTGAGAAGGTAAAATTATATTGAGTGAATAAAATTTAGATGGAATTCAATACAAAACACATTTAAATCGAAGAGTGCAGGTGGAGTAGTCAGAAAAGGATAGAGGGGAGCCTGTGTTTTGTGCAGGGTCCTAAACAATGAGTATGCAAACTTTGGAATGGGTGGGATTCAATATAGTACACATATAGTACCTTGGAGAGGGTGGGATGCAGGTGCTGAGGGGAGCAGAGCATTTTGCACAGGGTTCTAAAGAATAGGTAACTACACAACATTTAATTTAGACCAGTCAAAGAGTGTAAGATTGTATAAAGATATGACAGACAGGCAGATATTTAGTTTTATATGCCGATGATGTTATGGCAAAGGAACCTATCAAAAACTTTTTGTTGTTCAAAACATTATATTTAATTATAATTCATAGATTATTCCACCGTATTACAATATAAGCTGATAATATTTTTACAAAGAAATATGGAAAGAAGAAAGATAATATAGCAGTAGAATCAATAGAAAGTCAAAGAAAATGCCTAATCCTTTTGTCATAACATCACCGAAATACTGAATACGACTTTAATTTTCTTCTTCTCAATGTTATGTTATAATGCAGTATGCTGCAAGATTCAGAGGTTCACACAATTGGCTATTTAATGTTTTTATATTAAGTTGACGACAATTTTTCACTCTGTAATACTCGTATATAATATAAATATAATATATATATGTAAATTTTATACTTTATTTGCAATGCAAGGAAAAGCAATATAAAGCATAGTAAACCATAAATAAATAATCGCTCACGATTTCATCCAACGGTATAACCAAAGAAATATTTTTTATGAAATTTTTTCTCACACACGAAACGGATTTATTTTTTCACACGTTATTGAATGAAAAGTTTGCAGCGAGCGCCCGGTAAAATGATTAAACAAGACCTAGGGCTAGGGGAGCGCGTCGAACAATACACTTTTGGACAATTGTTACTTAATCGCGTTAACGGAATCCAGCGAAAATTTCGCGAGATTCGTAAAACATGAGGTTTATCAAAATATAACATAACATGTAGGTACGCGCAAAACAAAATTATTGATTTAATTTATGTTGTGTAAATATTCCAAAAGTAATAGGTTATAATATTGAATTTGATTTATTCTTTTAAATAGAGATGCATACACGGAATACATGTCACTTACTACATATGTATTTTCTAACTAAATTGCGTACATAAATCTCGAATATTGGGATTAACCTTAATGTTCGTGAAGAATTAAGCATCGTAGGTATATGTTTTGTGTGTAATTATGACATTCGTTTTTAGTATAAAGAACTTCACTTTCTTAATGTAAACTTTGTATTTCGCATCGGATTTGTTTTTGATTGATTACTTATTTTGCAGTTATATGCATATTTTAGTCACCCCTCGATTTCTTGAAAACTTTTTATCTATTTAATTTTATTATTAAAATCCCAATGAAATTTTGTTTATGGCCGTTATGTCGTTGGATCTTTATTTACGAGTCTTACTCTCATAGAGAAGAAATAAATGTTAAAAGAAATTATATATATACCCTATTGATTATTTTAAAAATGTACTATATTTTCTAATATTGAAATTAAAATAAAAAATCTAATGTCGCATGAATTATTTGTCGGCTAGATCTTTAGTCGGCCGGATCTTTTGTTGTGGACGTTTTGTCGTTGAGTCAAAAGTCCGCGGAGCTTATGTCGTATAACCGTGAAGATCTTAGAGATTTCTGACATTATAATATTTATGACATTATAATTTAGGACTTGCACCGGACTCGCGGTGTACCTGCAGCCGGATTAATCAAACGCCGGAGCACATACTCTGGCATTGTGTGATTCTGACGGATGCAAGACATGATATGCTAGAGAGTTTGGAGGAAGTATATCGAAGTTCCGTCAGGAACTCCGATCTACTCAAAAATGGCAGGAATAGCCGCCTGCAGGGCCTAGCAGTAAGCAATCGGCGAAGCCGTTATTGCTATATTGCTTATCTACTAGTAAAAATTTATTCTCCTGTCACAGACGCGGCTTTGGCCAGACATTCGCGGCGAGCATTGGCGATTGCCTCAAGGAGGCGACGCCATGTCTTATTGCTGATCTAATCGAAGGGTAAATATGATTAATCTTAATCACTACTACACTGTTGAACTGTTCATAATTAATTTGTATGAGAAACCATCCTTCCAGAAATTGATATTTCCTTCGCTGGCATGGGATAATAGAGGCAATCCCATATTGAAAGGGGGGTGGTGTGACGCTTCCGGTATCTGTTGCAGCAGCAGACTTCCTTCATGGCGACTGCGGGTCTGAATGAAGGATGCCGGACACGTTTCCAACGCGATCAAACATTTGGAGTTAACCATCGGATCAGCGGTAAAGAACTTTGACTAGATTAAGGTGGAAAAACCGTGCTCACTAACTAGCGAAGGAAAAAACTTAATTTCGTAATGAACGCTTCACGAAATGCATGTTCACCAACTTGAAACGTTTAAAATATATGTTGGTATCACTGTTTGGCCCACTCCCGATGTAGATCGAAATCGCTTCGCACTTCATATAGTTCAATGAAGTGTGGTTAAGTCGTTATTTAAACCGTTATTGAACCATACTTCAATGAAATGTCTGAAGTGCGAAGCGAAGAGCGAAGTATGTAGTGTGATACTTCGCGAAGTACACATTTCAATGGACATACCCGAAGTAAGCGACAAACTCTTTCATTCTCTATACATACACAGTTCGCAGCTAATTGTGTGCTTTTCTGAATGAGAGCTTCGTAACAGGCAACTAAGTTATTTGCTACTGTGTGTGAATATGGTGTAAAGTATTGAACTATTGAAGCGACAGCATGATTTAAAACGTGCGAACTGCGAAGCGTGAGTATAAAGAACTAGTTCATTGAAGTACTTCATACAGTGTGGACCCATCGCTAGTCCGTATACATTTCGCTGGGGTTAGCCTTGAGCCGACGTGATAGATATTATTTTATTATCAATTTTATAATGTAATGATGGAGTAATATGTGATTTTGACCCATATATGTACTTATTAACACAGAAAATAATTTCAGGACCAATGATGGTGTTCCAACGGGTTTACTGGCTTTATCCACTTATTGACGGACTATTATTTACTTCTTCCTTAGTGATCTAATGAGTGTTATGAAATTATCTATGTGCATTTCAACAGTCACGGGTTTAAGACTAAGTAAACATATATCTTCTGCATATGCCAATGAGATATCTATGCTGTCATTAGTCATTGTTTGCTGTTCATCACGTACTCCTGAATTAGATTAAAGACTAGTGATGATTGTATATCTCTTTGCTTAAGGTCATTATTAATTTGTTGGAGACTCTTGCTTTACTATGAGTCTCATCATTGCAGTATCAATTTTTTTGGAACCCCCAATACTATAATTAGTTGTGTTGTTCTAATTTTATCATTAGCCTTCTGAAAGTCAACAAAAACTCGGCACAGCATATGGGCGTACTTCCATTCTTTTTCCGTTATTTGTCATTACACAAATATCTGTACTAGACCAAATATTTGTCATTACACAAATATTTGAAGAGGTAAATGAAAGAAAAACTATGTAATTTTAAAAATGTAAAATACTTAATTCATGTTATAAAAAAATGTGAAAATGTCAAATAAATAAAAAAAAATCTGCTATACCTGATATTTGTCATTACACAAATATATCGTCTAATACAGAGCGATTTCTCCGATAGCCACACTGATAATCTCTTCTATCTCCTCAGCATATGGTTATAATTTTTTGAGAATTAAGATTGATAAACTTTGTATACTGTTACGATTAATATAATCCCTCTGTAGTCACTACAGTCCATTTTATTTCCTTTTTTAAGGATCTGGATTATAATTTTGTATTTTCACTCCTCTGTAAATTGTTCATTTTTCCAGATTTCACCCACAATGGAATAAAGTTCCTTTACTTACTTGTTTCCAATGTTCTGCAGATATTCCATATATGCGTGCTACTCGATAGAAAGTTACTAAGTTAGAGACTATGCCGTATTTATGATGACGATGATTTCACTGATGGTTGAATTATTATGAATGGTCACTATCGATATCTTCTGCTCGAAGGTTCTTAGATTAAATATATGTATTCATTTGGTTAAGGTCGACAAGAATGTGGTCTATTTAGGTTTTGATAAACACTGTACTTGTTATTTCTAGATTGTGAGAGGTTGCCATGTCAACAAGCCGTATATCATTATCATCGGATGCCGTGTGTAGGGGGAGAGGGGAGGTATGGGATGACACATAACATCGAACTTGGTGCCTTTATAACTACTTATATTCGTCAAAAGATATCATTGTGGGTCTCACTGGCGAGAATTTAGTTACAGTTAAAGATTTGTGAATGTAGTAGAAATAAACATTACTTATTGTTTTTGTGCATGAAAAGTAAAATTTTATGTGAAGTAATTTATCCTTCTTTGAGAGTATTGAGCAAAGGTAAATTTTTTTAAAATAATTTTTACTAATATCCATGACCATTGTTCATATATTCACGAATTGTGTTAATTATTAATATAATCATTAATTCGAATACCATCTGAATATGTAATTTTTTATTTGTGAAAATGCCGACTGGCTTAGAATATTTTGTATTTCCAATCCAGAAAGACCGTTCATTGATTTTATTATGTAGCTTTTGTGCTGCCATCACCTAAAAAATTGTGTTAATAATGAAAGAAATATATGCTTTGGAAATAAAATTTTATTTTAAAAACAAATTAAATATATATCTTTCAAATTAACAAATTTAATTAGTATTTAAAATATCACAGACCTATATTCTGAATAACTACAACTTCACAATAAGAATGTATTCTCCTTAATGATATTTTATTATTTCTGTGAAGTAAATTAAATCCATGTACTGTATACCATATCTTCTATATACCTCCTATATACCTTCCCACTATTGGGAGGTATGGGACAAAGTGAGCATGCACATAAAATACCTTATAAATAATTAAAAGAACTTGATTACCTAACTTTAATTATTTAAAACTATTGTGTAAGGTTTTCTATTAAATTTTATTAAAAACATTCACATCTTCTATTTTTACTAAAATTGTCCTATACCTCCCCTCTCTTCCCTACACACTCTGTCCAAGTTTAACCCGGTATCTCTATACCTCTCTTCGTATTTTGACATCTCCTTATACAATTTTCACATCATGGGCTGGTATCTTCTTCAAGATCTACTCTGCTTGGTCATAAAAAACTATATTTTGTTTCTGCATGCATGTCTTCTATTGGAGAATGAATATTTTATAATGTGACGTTATACCATCCTCAGAATGATGATAATCTTTCAGAGTGAAAACAGATAGTATCTACTACTGTCCTAAACCGACGTCCCTGGTATCCACCATACATAATTGTGTAATTTACAGACGTTTTTTCGCCTTCACTCATTCATCTTGTTTCTTCTATAGCTACATCCCGGTTAAATTTTATTATTATTTTTATTCGGCGAGAAATCGTAGAAAATATTTTAAGCGATATCGAAAGCAGAGTACTGTGCCGACCAATAAAAAATCTTAGAATTGTTCTCAAAAATTAAAAAACCCTGTCATTTTTTTATATCTAGTATACCTACCTATTGTATACTTAGTTAGCATCGTCGGTAACAGCATAACCTAAGTTTATGTTCGATTGTTTACCATTATCTAGCCAACTCCATTTTCCCACAGGCAGAGTTGTTCACTTCTATTAGTTCCTCCCACACAATACACATACCTAATATGGGAAAAAGCTCTTGTATGAAGTAATGCTAATATATTCTGAAGTAATTTTATTTACTTTAAGATAAAAAAAATATATTATCATGGTTTATAGCGTTTAAAAAGGATAGGAATACTTTTTTCTGATATCTTTTACAAATAAACTCAAAATCAGTTAGTTCATTTTATTTATTTTTATTTTTTTCAAACAGACATATACAATAATTAATAAGATTAATACATTTATGTAAATAGTTATCTTATATTTTTTCCTTGAGTAGGGAGAATGTTTAAATACTTTTTTATTACATTACATTGAGTAAGATGTATCTAAGTTACAATTTTGACAACAATAAATTTACATATATGAATGCACACTTATGTATATTTTTACAATATTACGAAGACCATAAGTAAAAATAATACAGTATATTAGTTTTTAAGACCATATCCAGTCTAAACAAAGTCTAATTCCAAATTAAGATATTTAAAAATAAGTAAAAAATTTAATAAATGTTGTTGCTTGAAAGAAGAGCAAAAAAGGTATGTCTGGTATCCAAAATAACCAATGACAGTCTTCTATTTTAAATTAATGCAAAATGGTTATCAATTTATTTAGTAAGTGAACGATTTCCATTTAATGTTAAGTGTGTTGTACAGTTAAGGAGCTAAAACTATACAGAAACGTTGATAGTATGACGCTGTTGGTCTCGGAATTGGTGTGTAGTTGTTCACACGTTGTCTTGTGGACTGTTTGATAACTGTAGAGAAAGAATAACAGCGAGTTCTATTACGTTGTGTGCAAGAACATAAGAAGAATAATACCCTGACTGCAAAAAATAAACGCTAAGGAGAAAATATCCACAATAGTTTTTATATGTTTAGATGCCAGATTAAATAATATGAATTATTATACTTTGATATCAGTTAAGATACTTAAATAAATATTACCACAATAATAAACATTTTTTTTATTGAATGATTTCTTAAAATATGGAATCGTTTTATATATATTTCGGTTGAACCCCATTACGGTCTAAAACTTACTTAAAAACGGTCTAAAAATGTTACCCTAGTTAAGGTACACCCTAATATATACATACATATATATATATTTAATGGATTTAACATATTAATATTCTTGTTGTAATTAAACTAAGTAAATTTTTTTAATACCTTTAACCTATGTATATTTGTTTAATTTAAGGTTTTAGCGAACACTAGTGTATGTAACTGGCGTTTCTTCTGGGTTAGATCGCGCTCTTGTATATGGTTTCCTTGGAGACACCTAGTCCAACGATTGGAAACGGTAACATGTGACATAAAACTCATCTCATTGCGAATACTGACACATTTTTTCAAAATGCATTATCTTTAACATTTTAAAACCTTCTTTAACAATCCTAGAAATTATTTGTGTATTTTGTAGTATCTTCCGTATGTTAACTTATTAATAAATATATGTTCTTTAGTGTTTCTCAATACAAGACCAAAATCCTAGTCATTTGCAAATAATGTTACATCTTCTTAAAAATATATTATTCTATATTTTCTTTAAGATTTTCCAACACAACGTTATAACCATTCCATTGAAAATAGATTTGTAAACATATATGTACATGTTTTATAACTTTTTTAATTCACAGTTTAAACATTTCTATTTCAAATAAAAATCAACATTTTTGTTAACATCATTTCATTTCAAATAGAGTTGTAAAAATATACATCTTATATAATATTTGCATTGAAATTTCACAATTTACAGATTAAACTACCATTTCAAATAATGTAAAAGTTTTGTAAATATATTTTTCATATATTATTTTTAAGATTTGTAAACACAATGTTAAAACCATACCATACCCTACCAAAATACACATCTTCTATAACTTTTTTTAAAATTTCTTAATTCACAGTACGAACTATTCTATTTCAATCAAACAATGTTAAAGTTTTGTAAAAATATTTTTCTATATTTTCTTGTAAATTTCTAAATTCATTCCATTTCAAATAGAGTTGTAAAAATAAACATCTTATGTAATATTTTCTTTGAAATTTTTTAATTCACAATTTTAAATTTTTATTAAGTATAATTTTAAATAAATAAATTTTACAATGTTAAAATCATTCCATTGCCAACAGAGTTGTAAAAATACATCTCATATATATATATATATTTTTTAAATTTCTTAATTCACCGTACGAACTATTCTATTTCAAATAATGTTACATCTTTTTTTAAATATATTATTCTATATTTCCTTTAATATTTACTAACACAAAGTTATAACCATTCCACGGCAAATAGAGTTGTAAACATGTTTTATAATTTTTTTTTTAAATGATTTTCACAGATTAATCAATTCGATTTCAAACAATTTTAAAGTTTTGTAAAAATATTTTTCATATATTATTTTAAGATTTGTAAACACAATGTTAAAACTTAAAACCATTCCATTACAGAGTTGTAAAAATACACATTTTTAATATTTTTTTCTTTGAAAATTTTTAAATTCATATATGAAACTATTATATTTCAAAGAATGTTAAAGTTTTGTAAAAATATTTTTCATATATTATTCTTAAGCTCCATTCCATTACTAATAGAGTTGTGAAAATATACATTTTTTATGTTTTTTTTAAATTTCATCTTCATTCTTTCATTCTTTATTCAAAATTTAAGTTATTCCATGTCCGACTATGTTGACATAGAATATATAAACCTTAACACTTTTCAATTAATTCAGCCTGTAGAATTATTGATGGAGCGCTCGAGAGGTGCTCGGTCTATCGAGAACATGTCTTTCTTCAAGATCTGAAAGCCGCATAAATTTTACTTATTTAAGTATGATGAGATATATTTGCATTAGTAATACAAATAAAAAAATCTAAATCATTGTCATTTTTTTATAAATAAATTCGTAAAATCTTTAGAATATATTATAGATCTATTTTGGGTACATGCAAGAAAAAATAATATGTGTACCAAAGATAGCTGCAGGTATATTATTTTTTCTTGGTATATTATTTTAATAGTAAAAAAAATTAAATGCTCGAGTCCTACGAGTATATTAATTTTGTGGGTATTCCGAAAACCTTATGTTTTGTGCAAAAACAAAATTATATTTTTCTGGCCATATTGATAACTATTTCGATTGCCATGATGTTAGTTATCTGCAGATTTACAACAATTCATAAATATCATTATCGGTTTGTCTCACTAGGGGGCTGCATTAAGGTTCGTGACACGGAAAGATCATTTTAAAGAAAGATTTGGCTTGGTGCGAGTGGTACAGATCGTGTGAATATACTGGTATGTATGCTGTTCTAAATGATCAATCAGTTTATATAGTGGTGACCAACTGATCAATTGTTTAAGGGTCATGTCGGGGAGCGGTTACTTGTTTATTCAGTTTAAAAAAATTGCGATTACAAATATATGAGAACAGATTTTTTTTCAATCAGCATGGATGTACAATCCATGTATTAAGATTGCTATCAGATCTCAATTTTATAGATAAAAGATGTTATATAAATAATGAATACATGAGATCTAACAAGTTCAAATTAATTATTTGATAAGATTAGTGGACGGAAAAGCTACGAATATTATCATGGAGCGACATTTACCAACATTAATAAAAGTGGAGAAAAGTTATAGTAAAGATGATTAATTTTAATAATTTTTAAATAGAGATGCGTACACGGAATATAGGTCACGTCACATCAATATTCTTACTACATATGTATTTTCAAACTAAGGCAAACGCTTGTGCCATGAAAATAGAACTAACTCGCTGTCTTCTAGAACGAGGCGAAGCTGAAATATTATAATTTGTATACAGTGGTATAACTACAAAAATCGGTCCCCAATGCACCATGTAAAAAAGACATTGATCCCTAATGTAAAATGGAAGAGCCCCCTGTATATATATATTTTACGCAAGAATAAAAATTATAGTACATGAACAATAAATAGTACGGGGTGCATCATTGATAACGTTTTTGTCATAGTGTTTTCATAATTCACGTAAGAAATTATTTTTACCACTTTATATTTTATTTTATTGATCTCTCGCTGACGTGGGCTTAATAAATATATAATATTGCAAGCCTAGGAAAAGATTATTGCTGGATGCGAACCCTTTTAGGCCACTATGTAGCGCATTGGCTGCATTGGCTGAATATAGCAAATAATTGTATTAAGGATATCCTCCAAAGTTATAAAACCCTATTATGTGAATTATATTTTTAGGTGAAATCCCGCTACTCAAAAACGAGGGGAAAAAATATGTATATACAACTTTTACAAGCCATATAAAATAAAATAATAACGCTGCCCATCATCTACAGCAACTCGCTCATTAGGATCCCATTTTTATCATCCGGTTATCGCGACATCATCACTCCCATATACATTACTAGTCAACAAACACGAGGCTGTTTGAACTGCGATTTGTATGAAGGCTGAATCATGCTAAATATTAGTTTGAGAACAGTAATTGAGTGCAGTTGTACGAACCGTCATAAGAATGTTGTCTGGTGATAAGATTTGCCCCGTGTATCATCGTTAGTACTCTTTGTTTAGCTGCTTTTTCAACAGAAGGCTGCATGGCCTTCATTGATTCTAAGAAAACTTCCCCGGATGCATACTGAAATTGATATAAAATAGTGGTAGTAGTGAAAAGATGACTTCACAAAACAGACAAATAACAAAGAAGAAAATGGCTTCATAAAACTAATACAAATGATGACCTCTTTATACACGTATGTGAAAATTCACTGCATTTAAAATTATAATATTTATAATTATAATTATTATAATACAGTAAACTATTTTGTTTGAAATCTAAGAATATAATTTATATATTTATTATAAATAAAACAAACATATATTATAATTTAGATTCATAAAAAGATGAAAATTATGATCATGAAATATATCAATTTTATTGTATTTCTCACAAAGGAGAACTGCTTTAAATATTTTTACACCCGATATATTGTATGCATTGAGATGTAGGTACCTTGTATAAAGGGAGAATAAGCCCTTTGGTCTGATCTGATCACTAATCATAGCTGTTAGAACTTTCTTTCTTCGTTCCTTGGATAAGATGTCACTTCTTGCCGTGGGCAAACCATTTAGAGACATCGCACACTAGTATTTAAATTACAAAAGAATGAGACTCGAGACTCGCACGCGTCCACAGAGACAGATTCGAGTCTCGTTTTTATTCTGCTTGACATGCACGAGCAGTACTATGTGCCGCTAGGTTGTTTTCGTTATGTTTCTAATGTAGCGTACAACCAATCTTATCAATCATATCTAAGAAGACAAGAAAAATTAGAGAATGTCAGCTCTCCACCCGCATGCACGCAACCAATATTTGGTTTTGACTTGACTTTACTTTGACTTTGATTTCTTATCTCAAAGATTTGACAGTAAAGGTCAGTGTGTATCTATTGGTATTCTATGTATAAAGTACTATGAATAATGAATGACATTTCGCGCCGTGCTCAACTCTGTACCGTTCAAGTAGGTCAGTATCTTTCTTTTATGTACTCGAGCCATTAGAATTGTAATTTGTATTGATCTCTTTAAATCTACGAGAAATTATGTACAAATGTGGAAAATAATTATTTGAATCACTTATTAGTAATTTTTTTTTTAAATAAAAGTATATATCTACGTATATCATACATTGAATACTAATGTTTATTCATATGACTGTATAAGTGATATCGCCTTCAATCCTTTATTAGATTGCAATCATATTTTTACACGATAAATTTTTTTTTCGATTCGTGGATCCGATGTGTGTACCATCGCAAGTTTTGAAGGAATCTCTTAAATACTCCAAATAAATGTGTTTTTTTGTTTTTCTTAATGTATGGGAGACTTTTGTTACAGTTTTTCGCAGGAGATATAAATCTCCCACTCAACTATGGGTGATTTATATCTCCTGCAAAACTTATTAAGACAACGCCTTGATAATAGCATGTGTTACCGTGCCGAAATATCGGTCTAGATTTCCTCGCGGACATCACTAGCAACCCATTGAGCGTCAAATAGGGTTATCCAAAATTTAACGATTTAGAAGTTATTCAAACTATTGTGGTTTTCGAGAAATTTGCAACTTATCTTTGCAAAAATAATCCCTGTGCCATAAATACTTAACCTATCGTAATAAAATTTGGCACACGTATGCTGTGTACCTACCGTATATTTGTGTAAGGCTAGTTAAAAAGGGTTATTTTAACTCTTTATTGAAAATCACTGAGGTACGAATAACTTCTAAGCCGTAGAATTTCGGATCATTTATATCATTATAGAACATCAATTTTTGGCATTAGGTCAAAGCGATCTACTTTAAGTATTTTTGTCTTGCTTCTGTTGATTTCAAGATTTAGTACCAAACTCCTGTGGATCAATTCTACCATTTCGTTTTCACTGATCGCAATCGGTGTGGTATCGTCGGCAAATCGAGGATTGGAGATCTTTTTGTCACCTATTAAAATACCTTCATCCGTCGTACAGTACCCTCCTCATACATGTATACCCTGTAGATATTAAAGTGATCAGGAAACAGTATACAGCTTTGTCGGACCCTTTTGTAATCTTTAAATGGTTACAGAAAACTTGTTACTCTCACGGTCATGGTATTGTATACATATAGATTTTATATTTTGACTATTAGCTAAGAAGAAACTAATATTTCCTGCAGGAATTTGCAAAAACGTCCTCATTTGATAAAGTCAAATGATTTTTTATAATCTAGGAAGCATAATAACAGTGGTATCTAAAACTCTCAACTTTTTTCTATTATCTGCGGATATTGAGAATTTGTTATCTCATTCCGTTGTTCTCTTCCGAATTTTGCCTATTCTACCGGTATTTTCCAATCAAGGTAACGTTTCATTATTTATTTAATTGTATGGAGCGTAACTTTGCTGACATGTGAGATAAGTGAGTCAGCCCAACGGTTCATACATTTTCTGGTTGACTCTTTTTTATGAATGGGAATGAAAATAGACTCCACTCAGTTTTCATTCCTATTTTCCAAATTTGATTGCAGATGATATCAAGCGAAGCGTCCTTTCCTTCGGAACTCGTCGCTTTTAGGAAGTCCGCTTTGCGTATTCTGTCCTTAAAGTCCTTTAAGTCTGGTGATTTAAAGTTTTTCAATTTTTGAATGACATTTTCAAACTCCGTATACTTCTGTTCCATCATACTCTCTACTTTTTCATTCATTCATTTTCCTTCCACCTCTTAATTTCTTCATCTATTTTATTGGAGCTCCATTGAAATCTTTAATGGTCCAAGTGTTAGATTTAAAAGCCAACTTCTTCGCAGATATCGTTAATATGCTTATTGTCGTCGGCTCTGCACTCTCCAGTTTAGCTCGGCAAACAGGTTTTTGGTGTTCTAGTCACCTATTCCATTTCGTTTTAGAGCCTTCCAAATTCATTGCCAACTTTCTTCAGAAACTCATATGGTTTCAAACTTTATATGGGCTATCTCCGCATTTCTTGGATCATTAATATAGATCATACTTTTTTCGATAAATAACAGAAATCACACCTCAAAAAAATGTTTAATGATAAGGCAATCAACTGACCACTTAAATTTGAGACCTAAAACTGATACACGTACAGGAAGCAATCATAATGCAGAAAGCTAGTACAAGAACAGGAAGTGGATACAGTTTAGACAAAGTAAATAATGCCAATAAGATAGTATTTACCTGATAAGTTTTATTCCCAAAATCACAATCCAAGTGTGCTCCTTGATCTTCTATTAGTATTTTATCGATAAGTTTGAGTGTTGTTCGAGATTCTAGAAGTGCGCGTAACCAGTGCTGAAATTTGATCATACATTTATTTTACACATTTCTTGTAATGAAGAATAATAATTCATTACAAGAGTAAATAAGATACCAGCCGTCCTTGGCGCGATAGCCAGTCAAGTTGTTGGATATGGCAATAAAAGAAGAATATGATATGCGGCGGAATTGTATCTGTCACAAGAATTTGTTGGAATGTTTTTTGTGGAAATATGTTTAAAAAAATTTTTATTTACAAATCATTATTTATTTGAGAGGAAACGTGTTAAAAAAAGATAATTTTGAATACACACCATATTATTCTATATTTTCATGTATACACACAAACAGACGGAGTAAACTCCACAAGTTACATGAAACATCACGTTGTATCCTATAATGGTATACAGGTATGCCAGAATATCATTAATTTCTTTCGACTCACTCAAGAGTTGAAGTTGAAAGTGTGTTATCATCTACGTAACAGTGGACACTCGTGGAAAACTAAACGATAACATAAATATAAATTAAACGAATCGCCTAGAAAGATAAACAGAAAAGAATCTATCCATCGAAAAAATATTTAGTTGTTACCGGGATACGACAAAATATTTTTTCGGCAGATATTTTTCTGTATATCTTTCTAGTTAAGTAATTTCATTTATATTAAAATACCACAGAATTATGTTGCAAATGCATCTTCATAACAAAAATATGTTCTTATTAATGATAACTTAAATATGTGGAGATATCCTATGGGAAAATAGTTTGTAACTATGTTTTTTTTACTAAGTTTCTCTCAAATACATAATGCTTTTCGAAATACAGCGTGATGAATAAGGTATACCCCTATGTATTATTTTTTGAACAAATGATGTTGGAATAAAGTTTCTGTTGCAGTGAATTTTTGTTGAAAAAAAATGTCGAAAAACTTTCCATCCAAATATTTCCTGCAACTTCAAACAAATACACACAATAATATATTTTCTTTTGTTCTAAGAATAATATAAAACAAATTAATTTTTTGTCAATTGAAATAATTTGGATTACATTATATTTACTTACGAACCGG
Source organism: Eubasilissa splendida (assembly GCA_031772225.1). NCBI lineage: Eukaryota > Metazoa > Arthropoda > Insecta > Trichoptera > Phryganeidae > Eubasilissa > Eubasilissa splendida. The sequence continues at coordinate 46,333,967 of CM062845.1, forward strand.
CTCTGGCAGTCTAAATAATGAGTGCTTGCTTTATTCAACAGTTTCAGTATATGGGGAACTACAATCAGTCAATAGTTTCCACACTTTTTTTCCGATGAACAAATATCATTTCATTTTAAATAATTATGTTATAAATTTCAATATGTAATTTTAATAATTTAGTACATAAAAAATTAATAAACTTAGTAAGTACTAACTAGTAAAGTCAAACTAGCTGTCAGATTACAGCTGTTCGAGTTCCTCGGCTCAGACTTCTCCGAAACACATATGTCATATTCATCGGCAATTGACATTCTAATGGATGTTATTACTTTTACTCCTGCTTTCATCTCATATTCCGGATGGATGTGTAACGATTTTGTGAGTATATGTTGCCTAGAATTCAAAGTCACATTTATTTCCATTATATAAATTATTAATATTTCTTAGAACTATTGAAAATCGTTTAAAGCCAAATAAATAAGCACTTAAGCATATATTATGAGTACACAAAACTACTCTTACAATTCAATTTTTCAATACTTTTTTTATAATTCACAATAGTCTTTTTGTTTAAAAATTAACATTTCATCTATTTTGAATTATAACAAAATCTGAAACAAGACAATGGCGATCAGAGATCGCTAATGTAATGTAGATAGTCTCATAAAGACATATTAAAGTATTATGTAAGGGTAAAATAAAAAAACCAGCTAAAAGGTAGCAAGCCTAATACTAGCACATATAGCGCATATGTAATAAATATAATACCGGTAATGATTATAAATGTGATGATTACACTTACTGAATTATCTTGACAGAGGATATCGCCTCCGATTCTGGAGTACAAATTAGAAGTACGTCTGTCAATAATATACCATGAACCTCGATCTGCATTTAAAACATTACAAAATTATAATATACATTCGTATTTTCATTGTGACATGGAAATCACCTCTTCTTTCTCCTAATTCTATTTTTTATAATAATATTTGTCTCGAAAAGTCTTTCTGTAATCCTTAATGTTACAATCCGTGTACGCCGCGCGCCGTTGTGATCAATTGTTATGTAATTTCTTCTTTCTGCCTCGGCTTCATGTTCAGGGGGGAGGCATCTAGCCTAACTGGTTCTTTTTTAAATATTGACAAGTCAAATATATATTGGTTAGCACAAATATATATTGGTTAAGACAAATATATATTGGTTAGCAAGAATATTTTTATATAAGAAAATTTATAATCCATATCTTAAGATACTTGCATGTGTTGAAAGTGGAAAATGAGCAATTTACTTTAATACTTATAAATAAGGCTATTCAACAATAATTACAATAAAATTAATATTGAATATTTGTGTTCATCATGCCAGAATTAATTTCTCTACCGAATTGCCTATGTTGACGCTTGTCTGATGTAGATTATTCAGGTCCCTCACGTAAGGGATTACCTCTTAGAATGGTCCTGGATCCTGGACGTGAAGTGTGGTCAGCTCCTTGTAGTGCCAGCGTAGGATAATGGAGTTCAGGCTTGTAGTTGATGACAAGACGATGCCCAATTATCCAGGCAAACCGGGACTCTGGACGCGATATTCTTATGCTATAGCGACAGTCTGTTCTCGCTACACCAACTATATTTATCAACTTTGTATAGATCCAGCGGGACCCTTTTTGATACTTTAAGATCAACGATTAAACGCAGAAAACATCACAGACTAAGCTTAAACTCGAGGCGCACAGTTTAAATTTTCCCCGGAATTACAATGTATAAAGCGCTTGGTTGATACTTTTAGAGGCGATATAGATTTTATTTTCTAATTGAAAATAACATCTCGTCTTAGACGGAGCCACTTCTCACGGCGGAGAATATCAGAAGACTGGTCGCCTATGGCGATGCATCCCTCAAGGTGCATTTGCCTACGTGACTCTAGTCACGTTTGCCGGATTGGATTACCGCCGCTGTACCCAAGCTGTGTCGGTCCACCTGCGTCTAACAATACCGAGTTTTTATGACCGTCCGTCCCTTACTTTGACTAAGTGCTTTTGTATCCTTGAACAAAATATTGTTTTGGGTAATTTTGCATTTTAATACAATATAATCCCTTCATAGTTATCGCAATCATTTGTATCACCTTTCGTATGGATCGGGATTATTACTTGTGATGTCCTTAGGATTGTATAGTTGTATGTGTGTGTCTGAATGCCGCACCGCCGGGGTGTGTGTGCGTGCTGATTGAAATAATGGGCATAATAATGCTTAGTTAAAATTTTAAACAAAATATTTCCTTTTTCCAATTTCAATTTTTTTTTCGTAAAAACGTTTGAGTTTAGATACTATTGACAATGTTAGTCCCGCCTAATAGTGTGGCAAGGTGAATAATCATAAAATATCTAAGAATATCCTCAAATTTATTTTATTTTAAATATTCACCAATGGTAATATATACAATTTTATCCTTCTATGGTTTAGTTCACCCCTGCTTTCGAAATCTGCCACTTAACTGGCGAAAAATCTTTAGACTGTGTGCTCGCCTTACCATTTATTCGAAAAGTGTTCATGCTTCTATTTCATAAAATAATATCGAGAATCCTTTAGAGTGGCAGTTCGTAGTTAGGACAACTTTAAAGTTTTTAGTTTTTTTTAGACTGTACTAGGCCAGTGTATTAGAGGTGTGTTCAGACAAATGAGTTGGTACGTATAGTATAGAAATTGAAGTGTTTCTACATTTTGATCGGTTTACCCGTGCGATAGTTGAAGCCAAGCATTTTAAATGCTCGATTCACTATATGTTCTATTTACCTGTGTGTGTATGTTCTATTCACTGATCATTTGGTATCAAAATACACCCCAAGGTCTTTGTATTCGAAACTCTCGACAAACAATCTGTATTGCTGAAACAACCAAAACCTGTACTCCCTTTTTTGATAACGAAGCATTTCTTTAAATTTAACTGGATCTGTATTTAATTTTGATAGACAATGTGCGAAGAGAGTTTTTAAATTGTTTTGAATAATTAGTCAGTCATTTATGAACATGATAATTTTAATTTTTACAATTAAACTTTGTACTACACACTACTATATTTTCGAGAGGTGCAGTCGGTCTCATCTTCATCAACCATCAGTTATCATCTGATGATAAAAGACTGCACCTATTGAAACTATAGTAGTGACAATAACCCAACGTGTGTGTGGTATAAAGTTTAGTTGTGTAAATTAAAATAAGTAGAAAGTAGACAGTCATTTGAGAATTGATAGCGTGATTAGATGTTTATATATTATAAACAAATATTTTAACTAGGTTTTAAATGTATTATTACAATAAATTTTAAATTATCGTTTTCTTTTCAAGCAGGATGTCTCAACTGAAACTTAATGCTGCAACAAATCGTGGGAGGAGTAAATTTACGACTAACAAAAAGAAAGTAACAAGTAGGACGTACACAGACCCAGATTTACAATAAAATTAAAGGGGCCATAGCCCAGGGTCTCCAAAATGGTAGAGGCCGCAAGACTCTAATATCAATAGACGCTGAAATGTATTTATTTTTTCATTTTGATGAAATAATGTGTGAAACAAATAAAAAAGCAAGAGTTCTATTATATATGTAAATATTTTTTAATACATTTAATTATTTTTTTTGACATTCTCAGTGTTTTAGTAAATCTGACTCTGGTGTACAATCAGATTCATGTCAGTCCAAATGCAGACCTGGAGTATTATGGAATATTTCCCAAAAAATATGAAGAAAAATCTTTGATCTTCTATCTAAACGTTCTAAATGGTTCTACTTAAATTTATTTTCACGTAGATTTCAACTTATATTTTACAGATAAATGTTTATTTACTTATCAAAGATTCTATTAATTCATAGTTTTTATTTTAGTTTTTGATATTAGGCATACACAAATGGCAAAAATTGATATGTTATATGTTTTAAGATGGTAAAAGGTTTAATTAGGTTATCATAAAATGAGAATACATATTTTGTAATGTGAGTGTTTCGCCTCATCTATAACTACGAGGATATGATGGTGACGAGTTCACCGACAACTAGCGATGACTAGGGGCGCTTGTGCATATGCTAGGTTAAGCAGTATTGAAAATACCAGTACCTACCTTTATACATTTCGGCTACGGATTGTTAAAAGATAAGTATACTCTCCCGGAAGAACATGAATAAAAAAAACAATTGGACTATACATACATTTTATTGATGAATTCATTATTTCATATTTCATATATCATTTGATACTAATATATCAGTATAAACCACACAATTATTTTATATAAGCTGGAAAAACTAGGTATCAGAGGTACATTACTCGAATGACTTAAATCTTACGTACAGAATACTTGGAATCAAAATCTACTCATACCTATCGTATAGATTCAAGGTTCTGCAAGCGGTGTCGCACAGGGTTCGCACATGGGTTGTTTACTATTTTTGTGATTTATAAATTATATTGTGAATGTTTTTACAGGCGTCTAAGTTCTTTTATTTGAAGGTGACCTTAAATTATTTAAATCTATAAGTTTCTAAAATTAAATGACTGCCACATACTGCAAGAAAACTTTAATAATTTACATAAATGGTGCACTTCACCATTCTCATTGAAGTTTCGCAAGTAAATGATCTGGGTATTCTCTTATATAGGTAATAGAGCAATAGTAATAAAGTAATGAAAACCCTTGGATTTACATTAAAAATAGCCAAAGATTTCAAAGCTTTAAATACGGTTTTGATATTATATAATGCTCTGATGAGAAGCCAAATTGAATTTAACTCGGTTTTATGGTCCCCCCGTTATACTGTACATGTACTGGCCATGGAGAGAATCCAATATAAATTCTTTAGATTTCTCAACATTAAATTAAATCTACCCATCTCATCAATTAATTACAACAAGATTATGAAAGAACTCAATATCTTAAGTTTTTCAGATTGAAGGAAATTAATACACTTAATATTTATATACAAAATTATCATTTCTCATATTGACAGCTCTGATCTTCTCGATGAAGTATACCTTAGGGTCCCCACTTCAATGCTTTCAAAAGATATATTTGACTAAAATAATACGAAAACTAGCTCACTCATCACTGCCGAGACAACACAGACTTTCAATGAGTTTGTAATATTCCATGACTGCTTGTGAAAATATTGTTATTTTGATTATCTTTTCTTTGCATATTTTTATAAAATGTAATTAACCTGTAAGGATAAATCTTTGTTTATTTAAAAAAAAATCTATGGTACTATGTACCGTATGCATACATAAATAAATAAAAAGCACACAATCTTCCTAACATCGTGCATCATGTTTCTACAATTCGACACGTGGCATCTAACGTAACTTCAACTTTTACGTCGAACGTAACAGATTTCTATTATGTTATATTAAATATTGTTACAAATTAATAATGTTATAATGAATATTGAATATTATTGCTTTAAATGATTGGATTTCAATTTTCATAAAGCTATTGTAAATCAATGTTCATTTTAATATAGATTACATAAAACTCTGTTTTTAACCACTTCATTATTTTTTATTTTAAGTAGAGATGCGTACACATAATACATGTCACATCAATATTCTTACTATTTTTAAACTAAATTAAACGCTTGTACTATGAAAATAGGACTAACTTGCTGGTGTCCTGGAACGAGACGCGAACTCCCAACCACTAAATCACTAGGCTAGCGTCTTAACCACTAAGCCAACAAGCTATTTAATATAACAATATATTATACCAATCGGTTTCAAAAAACCATTCTCTTTATTAGGATGTCAAATAAACTTAACTAAAACTATATGTAAAATTGTTCTAATTCTATTATAAAATTCTAATAATTAGAAACATTTGACATATGTGACATTAAGTATCAAAGGGTGACATGTCCTTTTTTAGACAGAATGAGTTATTACTGTAGTTTTGTAAATTATAGAACTACTGTTAAGACTATGAAATCATAACATTTTTTCACAATTCTAAATGCATTAAATTTATAAGGATTTTTTTACTTAATGATTTTACTTTGCTTCTTTGACATCCTGAAGAAAGAAATAGTATTTCCCAAATACGGTTGGTGAATTAAATTGAACTGATAAATTGTATATAATAAAGTTTTAAATAATCTTTATTAAAATGAATAAAAACCACAATGTAAAAATATTTGTAAAGAAGATAATTAATTCCCTTATTACTTACCTCCCGCTCGAGCTGCATGTCCTTGCAAAGCAGCGCTCCTTCGAGCATGATGGCGCGGTGGAACTTTGGAAAATACTTCGGCAGTTTTTCCCTCAACTTCAGCTTACAGAGCTTAATGTAGAAGTCGTTGGCCGCGGAATCTTTTTGATTCTAATAAATAGATTTCAAAATTGATGCAAAAACAAAATGTACAATATAATCGAAAAGTGGAACTCAAATACTGAATACTTGACACGATATTATGATGTTCTTTTTATGGCAGACAAGATGTGTGAAAAATATAATATAAAAAATGGATGTACCAGATTCATCTATCTATTAATGGATGTATTTTATTAATTAAATAATGTATTGGATGTATTTAATTTATTTATTAATGGATGTATTTTATTAATTAAATAATGTATTGAATGTATTTAATTTATTAATTAATGATGTATAATTTAGGAGAACACATTCTTATTGTGAAGTTGTAATTATTCAGAACATAAGTCTGTGATATTTTAAATATGAATTAAATATATTAATTAGAATATAAACTACATACATACATATAAATAATTTAGAATATAAAATACATACATACATATATTAATTTTATCGAAAAATATTGTTATTGCGCCACCAGAATTCGAACCTGGATCTCTTTCCTAACCGAGGAAGGTACATTATCCAACTATGCTACAGCGACAATATTTTTAGCGACAATTTTCGAACCTATTTAACGATATTAATACATATAATCGTTCCATTATGTTCCTGGTGGCGCAACAACAATATTTTTCGATAAAATTGATTTTATATGTATATCTTATATATTTGATGTATAATTTATTAATGGATGTACCAGATTGATCTACCAGATTAACCTTTTAAATAGTCAACATAATGATTCTGAAGATACGGAGCTGACAGTGAGATTAATACAAATATTTGATGACAGCTGTCCTCTGATCAAGTTTAGTGCCTACTGTGAACGTCGCATAACGAATACGAGCATACTGTGGTTCGTTGTATATCACGCACTCGACAGATTTAAAATTGGTTTTAAATAACTTTTTTATATTTGTTTCATCACAAATTTTACATTCACCTTGCACAATGCATACCAGATACAGCACATAGTACTCTATTCATTATTTTATTAATTCCTGAGCTAATAGTAATGCACGAGACACTATTAGCCACATAGTTGCTTTCTGCTACTTATATATCATATATCGGCGGAGAATAGAGTATCGGGTGCAGTGAGTGGTTTCGTATGTGGCAGCCTACCAGCCTTCGAAGATCACTCCTTAAAAATGAAAAATGGTTGAGAAAATAATAACTTACTTAATAAATCATCCCACAGATGGCAGTAAGGTCAATCGCAGGTAACATATTGAGGAAGGTACAGAATTGGTTACTAATGGGTTGATATCGAATTAAAATTAACTCGACTGCGGGAGATTTATATCTCGATAAAATACGGTAGTACCGTAATTTTTTGAGGTAACGCCTTGATAATGGTACGGATCACCATGCCGAAACGTCGGTCTAAGTTTCACTAAGGAAATTATCTATGAAAAACGCGATATATATATGTGTGTATGTGCGTTATATTTAAGGTTTTCGTGGATATATTTACTGGGGGAACCCGGATCAAATAGTCCTGAGAAGGACTTTTACACTCCCGATGTTTCAAGTAAATATCATTACTCATTTTCAAGGGCCTTTTATCCTGAATCCTGCCCTAAACAACAATACTAACGCAGTACACGGTCCACACACTATTCTGTGCTCTCCATAACAACTAATATAAATCGGTGATAAAGTGTAGTTTTGGCGACTAAGATTAGTTCAGTTCAGTAAAAAAGAGACAGTGGCAGTTGTGATCTAATCAGTAATCAATCTGGTGAGATGTATGCAAATAATCAGTGATTTTATTTAATACGAAACACTGTTTGTACACCATCAAAACACTAGTACCACAATACGCACAATTAAAATATTTGCTACCGTGCCGACCTTCCAAGTACTAGGCACGATGTACCGTGCTCCAGGGGAACTAAACTTTCTATTATTATTCAATTATTCAAATTACATATTCAAGCATTATTCATTATTATTCATTTACTTCACTTTTATCAATATAGATGCTATCCATTTTATTAACATGGCTAAGGATGCAGTAAACATTCTAATTAGTTTAGTCATGGATCCCACTAATAAATTTAACAAGGATCAAATTGCAAAAATAATACTTAAAACAAATGACATTATGGGGACAATTGGTCAAATGTCCGCAAAAATGGCGAGCATCGAGGGTGAACTAGCCGCATGCCAGAATATGATGCAGAACCAATCTGTTCTTAATTCTAATATGCCGCCTACGACTAATTTCCCTGATATTTGTGAAGGATATCCAGCGGAAAAATTTCAAGATTAAATTGTAATTGCCCGTAAACCATAAGGGTGAGGTAAGTGGGAAGGGTATTGTTCGACGAGCGTGTTGTGGATTTGCCAGTCGCAATGAGTCACTGGTCGGGAGCGCACCGCGCGTTCGCGTTTGAGCAATATTTAAAGTGCGGTTATTTATTGGTTCGTGCGCGTCGCGCTTTTTGTACTCACTTTAATATTCGATGAGTAAGTGATGGAACGAACACGCAATTTATCTGGTGTTGGGTTCAAAAGTTCAGACAAGAAGGGACAATGATTAATCAAAGTCCTCTGGGACCGTTAACGTAAGCAGCGACGCCAGAACATGTGGCTCAAGTTCGACGTGAAATTATACGCAATCCGCGTAAATCGATAAGGAAAATTGCAGCCTTTACTGGAATAAAAAATTAACAGTGTATGTTATTTTAAAAAAGAAACTACAGTTTCATCTATACAAACTGCAAATCGTACAGTTTCTCAACGAAAATGACTATTTTTTACGTGAAACCTTTGCGAGAACAATGCTGGAACGTTTTGGAACAGCACGAACGCTTGGAAACATTGTTTACTGACGAAGCATGCTTTCATATGGATGACTATGTTAATAAACAAACCATGAGATACTGGTGCCCCGAAAACCCAAGGGAACGCCATCAAAAACGTTTGCATTCTCCAAAAATGACAATGTGGTGTGCCATTTCTGCCCGAGGGATAATTAGCCCTGATTTTTTTAACCAACGAGAGAGTTACTGTTGACGTGTATTGTCGAATGATCGACGAGTTTTTGGTACCGCAATTGTAGCTGTTTCTTGGGTTCAATAACAGAATACAATTTCAGCAAGACGGGGCCCGTCACACACAGCTAGAATTTTAATGAGAATTTTTCCCAATAAATTAATCAGCAAGTACGAAAACATACCCTGGGCACCTCAGTTACCGGACCTTAAAATGCCGAATAATCGAAGAGTTTTTGGTACCGTAACTACAGTTGTTTCCCGGGTTCAATACAGGCCCTACAAGAAAATATCCGCTGTGAAGTTGCTGCCATTGAACCAACTCTTTGATCTCGCGTGTTTGCAAATTTAAGAGTCCGATTGCAAGAGTGCCTTGAGAGAGATGGACGGCATTATTTATAAAACATAAAATCCGCGTCGTTAAACTCCATTTTGTATAAATAAAATATGAGAAGAACATTATTGTTTTTTTTTTAATTTAATATTTAACTTGAAAATTTCGTCGAACGACCTTGTATTAACAAACTCTGAAAATGTCCTAGTTTTACAAGCTGACAAATATCACCCACCATTATTAATTAATTATCATGGTATTGAAATCAACCACTTCAATTGTTCAAATGATGTATTAAATTTCCATAAAGCAGACTTTTCCAAAATCAATGATTTTCTATCATATGTTAATTGGAATTTTTTACAGACATGCATCATCAATCAATTAATTGAACAATTTTACGAAATCCTTAACAGAGCATAAATATATAAATAAAACAATAGCATTATATCCTATATGGTTTAACAAAGGATTAATTAAAATGATAAGGGAAAAAAAAACTCATAACAAGTACAAAATAACTCGTAATGTAAATGATTTCTTAGAATTCTGCAAATTACAAATTAGAGTCTGTTTCAATAATTGCATTAATAACATTGAATAAACTGTAATCATAAAACTGTAAATAATGTTTAAGTTTTCAGAACTTTTAAACAAAAATAATCAGGTATCCCTACTACAGTACAGTATAATGGTCAAACGGCTAATTGATTTTTTTCGCTGAATGCTTTGCTGAAGTCTATAATAATACTATTACCACTGATACACCAATAATAAATCAATTAACTAATAAAATTGATAATAATGATTATAGCTTCGTAGAACAAGATGTAGACAGTAGGATTAAGCAACTCGACATAAAAAAATCAGCAGGCCCAGACAATGTTCCTCCGCTTTATTTAATTAAATGTAGAAACCAACTTACGAATGCATTAACGAAAATATTTAACTTTTCTTTGCAGTTCGGAGTATTCCCCAAAAAATATAAAATCAGTTATATATCTCCAATTTTCAAAAAAGGAGATCAAAGTGCAGATCCATATGCATACAGTCCGTGATTCCAAAACTATTCGAATCTGTATTTCTTAATAAATTTATAATAAATACAAAAAAAGTTATTTCGACGTTGCAACATGGATTTGTAAGCGGCAAATCGACACGAACAAACTTACTCTTGTAAGAACAGTATATCAATAAAAATATGAATAACCATTTGCAGACGGACGCGGTATATATGGATTTTAGCAAGACATTCGACAAGGTTTCACATAAACTACTATTAAAAAAATAAAAAGCTCTGGGAATAAGCAATATTTTCTTAAAATGGATCGAAAGCTACCTGACTTCTAGAAAACTTTACGTTAAAATACATATTTATTAATCTTGGACCTGTTTTATTTTTACTATTCATAAACGACATTGTGGATATTTTTAATGGAGTTCATGTTCTGTTATTTGCAGATGATCTTAAAATATATAAAGCAATTTCTAACATAAATTACTGTATTACTTTTCAAAATAACCTAATTTTGCTTTATATGTGGTGCTGTACTAACGAAATATATCTCAATGTAGAAAAATGTGAACAAATAAGTTTTAATAGAAGTAAAAATCAACTCCTTTTTCAATACAGCATTAATAATATTGATCTAAGTAGAGTCGCGGTTATGCGGGATTTGGGTGTGCTCTTCGACGAAAAATTCAACATTACAACGAAATTTGCAACAAGGCGATGAAATCCTTAGGATTTGTGTTAAGGACAGTCAACAACTTTAACTCACTCCGTTCTCTAACAACTGTATACACATATATTGTAAGAAGTTCGCTGGAATTTAACTCCACTCTGTGATCTCCCTACCGAGGCGTGGCTCACATATTATAAAAATCTACACAGTGCAACATACATTTCTAACATTTATCAATTTAAATTGCATATTCCGATAGAAAATATAAAGTACAATTATTTAATGACTACTTCATTAGAAAAAATTTGCCTGGAGAAGAGATGTAATAGATATAGTATATCTATATAAAACGATCAATAGCATGTTGGACTGCCCTGAGTTGATACAAATGGTTTCGTATAAAGTACCAACTCAAACGAGACAACATGAAGTGTTCTTAGTATGTACAAATATAAATAATTATGCTGTTAACTCCCCAATATGGCGGATGCATCAGCTTGGTAACAAGTTGAATTTTGTTGACATTTTTCGTTGCAGGAGCATACTTGAACTGAAGAAATATTTGTGTGTAAATTATACTTTTTTTTATTTTTTTATGTTATATTTAAACTGTTATATTGAAATGTCAATTTCAAATGTACTGTATTTAAATTAAATAAAAATATATATTCTTATGTAAAAGCCCACAACGGTGTTGATGGAAATAAAATAAAAAATAAACTGGCAAGTAAACTCGACCGTTTGAAGCAAGAGCCAAAATGAAAGTCAGTTAAAGTGTTAGTAAGTACATAATATTATTAGTTGAAGTCGCGAATAACTGTATCTAATGGTAATGAAAGGTGACTTGTAATTTAGTTATTTGTGTAATAGCCGACTTTGTGCACCTTACCGAGTGTTTCTTTCATTGTTATGGGGGATTTCGTTGGTTTATTATTAATGATAGGGTTTACTTGGATGGATGTATTTGTGTGCGAAATTCTTACAGTAATTATATAAAATATATGTATATCCGTGAGCATTAGTATATGTAACCGGCGTCTCTTCTGGGTTATTTTACGTTTTTTGTAGATAATTTCTAGGCTGGCGCTTCGGCATGGTAACACGTGCCTTTGTAAAAGGGTTGTCTCAAAAATTAACGGAATCAAACTTTTTTTTACTATAACTACATTAGATATTTGTGTAATGAGTATATTTTGAAATCCGTGTATGAGAATATATTTCGCCACATTAAGCTGGGTAAAACTGATGTAATCTTGAAGGGATATGATTAGAAAATTCTTAATTTTTGCGGAGTTCCAGGCAAAGAACTTTAATTCAAGTTTCATTCTAACGCCCATTTTAAGGAGATGATTATTCAAGAAATGCAACATAGGTTTCACGGGTATTAAATGCCGGAAAGACAATACCGACATTAGCAGCCAGCCTATTACATCGTCAGAGTTTATTATGGCGTCGTTTTATTATAAAATAGAATATGTGAAATCGAAAAATAACTGTCAGGACCATTTTTCGCGCGTAGCGGTGAATAAACCAGATGCGTGTGAAAGTGATTTCGTAGAACAATATATGAATGCAATAGAAAATAACGTAATAATAATAATACCGAAAAGTTTGCGCAATCAGGTTCTAAGGTTTTAGGATCACATCTGGGGGTTAGTAAAACCAAACGGGGATATATCTATTGGCCAAAAATTGATCGGGATATCGAAAAGTTAGTTAAGAATTGTGAGAATTGCACAAAAGTAAATGCTTCGCTGTCGAAAACAAATTTGTGTAGTTGGAAGGTAGAAGAGATTGTATGATCGCGGATCTATATTAATTTTTTCGGGCCGATGGCGGGGAAAAGTTTTTTAGTAGTAGTGAATGCCTGAAGATGAAAAATATATGATTCTATAAAATCGTTAAGAAAGTTATTCTCACAATTTGGCGACGTACAAACAATTGTATCGAAGAATGGGACGGCATTCATGTCAGAAAAAAATATGCAGATCGATGCTTCAGACATGTAACATTGCCATTGTGTTCGCCATCATCAAATGGACAGGCAGAAAACACGGTTAAACCATATAAAAAAAAAGTTTATTGTGAACGGGAGATTTCCAGATAATTATGGGGATCAGTAAGAAAGATTCTTAATAGATTTGAGGAATGCACCACATGCGTCATTGGGTTTTAAGCCAGGGTACTGATATGAGTAGGCGATTACGTTCAGTGTTCGAATATTGCATGCCAAATGAATGTTCTCCAAGCGCGAAGATACTGAGAAATACAGCTATTAATTCTAAAAATATGAAAGACAAACAATTTCGGGGGGAGGGAGAGAGATGCGTTGATAGTATGACAAGGGTGCTATGTAAAATGCTATAGGGCAGCGAACAGAGTTCCTTGGGTTAAGGGGGAGATTTGTAAAAGAATATGTACTGCCGTGTATTTAGTCAGAATCAAGGATACACACCATTTTTGGAAAAGGCACATAAATCAGACCAATAATAAATAGGTGTTTTGGTCCGATGGTCAGAAGGACTTTTGGGGTGTGACGTGTGATAGGGTGACTGTATTAAGTGAGGATAGATGTAAGAACTGTCACTTTGTGTATGAATGTGTGTATATGTCAGCCATGGAAGTGTGAGTATGAGTGAGGGAAATGAGCCATATAAGTCGCCGCATCAGTTGAGAGCGCTCTCTCATCACAGCTCCTTCTCATGATTAAGACTATCTCTGAAGTGTATATATTATATTAACTGTACTACGTGTTATAATAAATGTATAATTCCTACCTTAAAATACTGAGTTTATCTTACAAGAAACTCGTACCCGAGATAACAAGATAATAATCAGAGGATAGAACACCAAGGGAATTTATTGTAAATCGAAAGATAACACACTCAGGTAAAGTTATTTAGAGGTATGTATATTCAAACAGGCCTGGAATTCAGCATCTATCGTGGAAATACTTCTAAAGGCTTTGAGAAAATAGGAATATATTCACCCCGATGCCAAACTAGATTACAAGATTGTCGAAGATGATATCACAAACGAAATGCCTCAATTTTAGTTTTTAACAACAACTCACAATACACAATCTTCTACTAGTGCACAACTATCTAATAGTATTTAACAATATACTAGTGCACAACCATCTACTAGAGCTCAACCTTTTACTAATGCACACTCATCCACTAGTATTCAACTAACTGCTAGTATTCAACCATTTACTAGTGCTAAACTACTAAACCGTTCTACTAGTGCACAACCATCCACTAGTATTCAACAATCTGCTAGTGCACAATCATCTTTACAACAACCACTGACACTAAAATGACTGCTTCCATCGTCTGCGAAGACAATGATTATAAAAATGTCTCGAACTGTCATAAAAAATAATAGAAAAATGTACAGCATAAAGATTAAACATAAAATTGAATGACTATCATTTTTTCATTCTCAAACTTCTGGTGATTGTATGTAGTGCAGATCGGTTTTTGTTTGCTTATCTTCTATATCTGATATCTCTGTTAGTTTTCAACCTATAATTGTACTTTTTAGATATTCACGTGTGATGAAAACTCTACAATCTGTTGGTTTTGTTTGACTTTTTGTGGTTTTTATTTTTGAAACACTTATCGTTTATTTCACGGACTATTTTAATCATACTGTCAAACGGCGGTTCGCTGGAGCATTTCGGTAATGGTAACTTCGGGTGTTCCATAACGGTGCCGAACCACGTTGGTATGTTAGGCGAGGCTATTTCGAATTGTGCGGAGCTCGGGGGGTGTTTTCACAATAAATAATTGAATTCTTGAAATTAAATATTTATTATTATTCTGAGTGCAATTGAACCGTTGATTTTAAACTGATTGTATCTGTTGTGTGACGCAAAAATGACGCAGTGCAAAAAATATAAACTGTTTTTCTCAAAAAATAGTGAAAATACCTTCAAGTGCCAAGGGAAATGCAACGGATTGTACCATAATACATGCCTTACAAACTGTGAACAAACAGATAAAGCAAAATTATGTAATTTTTGTGAACAAAAATAGGATACTTCTAAAAGCCCGAAATTGATTACAGTAAACCCGGCTGAATTAACAGTCGAATCTCTTTTAAAAAAGTTAATAACAAGATACAAATAATATATGACATGAAAAAAGAATTAACAGCTATGAACGGCGCTCTGGAATTCTATGCGGATAAGTACGAAGAAATGCTAAATGCACAAAAGGCCGCAAATGAAAAAAAATGATAAAGCAGAAAAAAAGATCACGGATCTGCAAAATAGTTTGGTTTATGAAAATAAATATAAAAAATCATTGGAATATAGAATCCAAGCTTTGGAACAAAGAGAAAGAAATAAAAATATTGAGATTGGTGGCCTAAAAAAACAAACAACGAGAATCTACAAGAAATCGCAGAGCGAATTGGGAACAAAATTGAAATTAACAAAAGTGAAATTGAATCTATGTGAAGGCTGCGCCAAAAGTCTCCGTCACATGCGCTACTGATAATAATACAATTCAAAAACCAGCGAAACCGGGATGAATGGTTAAAAAAGGGAAAAACCGCAAAAATCTCTAACGATGATATCGTACAAAATAAAATAACAGACCGCATAGATTTATGAAAACCTAATATCTTATATAAAATAATTGCTTTGGAAAACAAAAAATATATTGAAGGAAAAGAATAAACATATCTGGGTAATTCAAGACAAAATACTGGTAAGACGTACAAAAGGAGCAAAAGTCATACAAATATACGAAGAAAAGGATATTGATGCTCTATTGAAGGAATAATTAATTGGATACACATACTTTGTACAGCATAAAAATGACGTCACAAAAAGTCACAAATAACAAGTTCCTAGAATGTATAAATACAGATATATGGCTAAATAATGTACTTTTGGAAACAAATTAAGTTTGCCTTAATCCATGTGAATATACGCTCAATGTTCAAAAACTTCAATGAATTCTTGGGAATCGCAAAGGACATAATTCAATACTTAGACGTGATAGTTCAACAGAAGTAAATATCAAAGAAGAAGTCGTTAATTTTTTTTAAATAAAATGATGTAATTAGTGTTCTACTCGTATAATAACATTCACTTTAAGTCAGTCTATTATCATTATCCTTATCTACATAGAAAACTTGAAAACCTGCAATAGCTAACATAGTTGATTTGGTAATCACCATAGATGTATTTGAACCAATTAACACTACAGCTATTGACCAACCAGAAAAGAGCGAACAATATTTGTCTAATGATAAAACCACTCTCAAGATACTTCATATCAATATACGGAGCATTAATCATCATTCTGACGACTTTCTTAACCACAAAGTTAATTTTGCTCATTTCAAAAGTAAAATTATTATTCTTACGGAATGCTGGCTGAGGGATAATGACACGATACAGACAGTACCAAGATATAACGGCCACGAAACTTCAAAAACTATAATCAAAATGATGGTGTTGTGACTTACATAAAAAAATGTAGAAGTTATAGAACCAAAGATACGTGATGCCAACTGTCTAAACATTGTCTTTTGTAATGATACCTTTGTATTTTGTATTTATCTTCCACCATCTTTCCGTAACATGAAGGCCTTTAATGACTCCCTTAATGAAGAACTACTTAAAATAGTGAATTATCCAATCGTGATCATTGCTCATTCTCACTACAAATGCGTCGTGCCTATCAATGCTAGCTGAACAAGATTTTTTACCTCCCATCGATAACCCAACAAGTGGTAAAGCATGCCTAGACCATATTATGGTCAAAAGTAAATTCCTGGCGAAAGGTTTCATATTTGAAACCACCACTACAGATCACTTTCCAGCAATGCTAGAAATTTGGTCAAAAAAATAATTTTAAACTCCGCTTCAAAAATTCGTTATAAATAAAAATTTTGAAAAATTGAAACAAGACTTAGAACAAGGAACCTGGCTGCCAGTATTTGAATCAAATAATGTTAATACCTCATATCTAATATTCTTAAATATATTGCAAACGGACATTAAAGAAAATCAGGAAATTATTTCTAACCAATCATAAAAGAAAATTATTAAATCGTAGATAACAGAACGGTTAGTAAATTGTATCAAAAATAGAGATAAGCTGCACAAGCAGACTAAACTATATCCACTTAATGTCGACTTGCAAACATATTACAAAAAATATATTAATAATTGTGATAGAGCGAAATACGTATATTACAAAAATTTGATAGAAGCAAACTAAAAAAGCAAAGAAAAGAAAACTTGGAATAATGACTTCAACATAAAAGAATAAAAACAACATATTTCTTCCTAACAAAAATAGTTCTGCTGGTGATGAGGTAGTTACTGAAGCACTAGTTAATATAAATGCACATTTTGTTTCTCTTGGCAATATGAATTCTTTATATAAAAAAATATTTTATCACGGCTAAAAGCTACTAAAGATAACCCTAAAATTAATTTCAATACAAATATTTCAAGTCTGTAATCATTCTTCTTAGCTTCAACCTCTGATCAAGAAATCAATGCTAATATAAATAACTTTAAATCCCACAGCGCCCTTGGAAATAATGAGGTAACAACAAAAATAGTAAAATGTAATAAAGGACAATTGAGCAAACCTCTAAGCTATATTTACAACCAAAGTCTCACAATGGACAAATTTACAAATGCACTCAAATTGGCTATAATTTGCCCAATATTTAAGGGTGGTAACCCATACAATCCAGGACAGTACAGACCGATATCGCTTCTAAGTATTTTTTCTGAAATCTTAGAAAATATAGTAAAAGTGCGACTTCTGAAATACTTGGATTACATAAAATTATTTCAAAAAACCATTACGGTTTAAAAACCAACAGTTCAACAGAAGAAGCAATATATAAATTAACAGAATTCCTAGTGACACAACTAGACAAGAAAAAACGGTGTATAGGTATCTTTCTGGACCTAGCCAAAGCTTTCGATACTGTGTCTTATGCACTTCTGCTACAAGAATTATCGATTTTGGGAATTAGAGGGATGGCATTGGTGTGGTTTGAAAATTACTTGAGTAACAGGATGCAGGTAGTCAAATTAAACGAATATTGCAGTAACGCACACAAAATATATTATACATTGTGTCACTCGCTACTTAACTACGCGATTATCAGTTGGGGTAGTGTAACTAATAGTATTTTAGACTCCGTAATTAAAGCCCAAAAAATGGTTCTTAGAGTAATTCATAAGAAGCCCATTCGCTATTCTTCTAATGAACTCTTCAAAAAATGTCACGTCCTAGACATCCATCAAATGTACATACTTGCTACACCAAAATACTTTTACCAACATAAACAATATCATCAGCAAATAACGCACACTCACTTAACAAGGACAAAGGCCAACTGTCACTATCTCGTGCCAAAATTAAACAAAACTGTTGCACAAAGATTGATTTTGTTTCTAGCACCAAAAATATACAACAGTCTAAATTCAGACGTGAAAAATTGCAACCATAGTCTTACATATTTTTCAAGAAATGTGCAGTTCTGGCTCCACAAAATGGGGAGAAATTACTTTTAAAAGTCCAAACTTGAGATTAAAAATGCTACAACAGTGCCAATATATTGAATATTACATTTTCTACTTTTCTCTGTAGTTGTGTTAGTATATTATTTAACTGAACATTTTTCAATCTTTTTTTATTGAACATTACAATTTTATATAAGTTTACTTCATATTTGTATGTTATTTACTTATTTTACATACTCTTACTTCATAATTGTATATTATTTACTCTTCCTTTACTTATTCTTTTTTATTTTTGATATTTACTTTAAGTTTTACGTTGTATTTATATGTTATCTAATTGCATCATGTTTAACACTTAATATATATATTTTTGTACATCGAACATTACTACTATACCAGAAAAGCACTGTCTGCTATAATATAATAAAATACTAGTGTAGCAGGTAGGCTACCGAAATATATGTCTTACTTTGCAGCAATGTTAAACAATATAATACACTGTACTGTGAATCAAAAAAAATATATATTATACATAAAGTGATCTGATTCGTTCCTGTCTTCCCTAGTTTATGTTATAACTTTTTTATTTATATGTTTTGATTTGTTAATCTTACTTAATCTGTTACTGCGGTCATGGACTTCGGAATTCCATGAAAGCCGTTCAAGAAAAAGAAGAATCCTATTTAACTTAACTTTCAATTGTAAGTCACTTATTTGATTTAATTACATTTTGGCCGAAAATACAAAAATCCAAACTGGAGCATTTAGCAGGACGCAAGTAAGTAAAATATTAGGGGATCAGTGTATTGAACCCACTCCTAAAAAATAAAAGTAATTAAATCTATGGGATAAGAAGAAATGGAAAGAGTAAACCTTTACGTACACTTTTATATACTTTAGTTTCCGTATACTATTGCTGATTATATAACAAAAGCTTCTTACTGGTATTAAAACCAGAGTCTCATAACTCTACAGATTTAAGGATATCACGTGTGTATATTTAAGTATGTTTTAATGACAATAGTTATACTTTGAAATATAATAAATTACCACAAGTGTACTACAAAATTTATTACACAGAAATACTTACCAATAGATCAACATTTTTAATGTTCTCTATAAGTATATTGACGGTTTTAATCTCATTAAAATACCTCATGCTGAAGTTGATTTTTAATAAAACATTTGAGATATTAATTTGTACGTTAATAAGTCTGATTACATCTTTTATATCGTTTGATTGTCTATACATTTCGTTCGTCTTTTCGACATAGAATATAAAATGAGAAGATGGTTTTTGCATTACATCGCTGAACCTAAAATCGTTTCATCAATTATAATATAAAAATGATATTCTATTATTGTTTAAATACATAAGTGTTTAATAATAATAATATATTACTTAAATAGTTATATAAATCTGTTCTCGTATATTATAATTATTTTTTTTAAAGCTTGCAGCTAATGGAATCAAATGTGATTACCTGTGGTGTCCCATTTGAGACTCACACCATTCTTGGTAACATTTATAATGAGGGTCATTTTCAAATAACTCGTGTGTATATTCCTGTGCCTTTTCGTTTTCGAATATAAAATAGGTGTATAGTTGGAATGCTTCCTTGAAACCAGATAAAACGTCGATAATACTATGATGTTTTAATCTGAAAAAGAAAACTTTTATCACAAGATTTTTCTTTTAGTTGTGTTATTTTACTACATAATAATACCAATGTGGAGTCACGTCCTCCATGCTTTCTGCAACGTTCAATGAAAATTATGTTATTCTTAACTACTAATAAAAAAATCATATCTTCCATTTGCAATTGAATTGGTAGTTTATAATTAAATAAGTTGAAGACTTATCTCATTATAAACTATAAAGGACAGTATCTATGTGCTGTCGGTTCTATAAAGGAAATTATTTTCTCACCGTTTTCCGCTTGCCTCCAATAATGTAGGGTAAATATGTTTTTCCCAACTGGCAATGTGGGTTTCCAATATTTCTGGTAAATTCGAAAAAATTATCTTAGTCTTTACGTCAGACAAAAAATTTTTCCTTTGCAACTCTTCTAGTGCATATAACCAAACCTATTAAAAAGATTACAAATTTAATACATAACCAGATATACATACTTGTAATAAGACCATTTGTTCTAGAAATCCTTTCCAAATTGCGGTCGTTTCATTGGTCTTGCAAAACATCACGATTGGGTTGATCAACCATCACCTTCATTTAAGTTTTTGAAGCAGAGGCTTCAAAAAGAAAAAGATCTAATGGAAATATTCTAAAAAAGAAGCCTTAATATTTTACATCGTTTTCAAACAAACAAGTCTAATAAAATATTTAAATAAAACTGACTTTTACTAGGATCTTCCTTCAACAAAACGCGTAACGCATAGAAATGACATACTAGCAGCTAATAATATGTATTTAAATAGAGATGAGAACATAGGTTCTTCATTTTATTTTTCACACATTTGACATTAGGACATGTTCTATGAAACGGCGGGCAGATTTGGTGATTTGGTGAAAACGCAACATAATGTAATATTTAGTAAAATCAATCTACATACAGGAAATGTAATTAGAGAAAACTAAATAATAATAAAAACGTAAAGAAGTATACAAACTTCTACTGCTGTTTTTAAAGCCCTGATATAGGCTGCCTCAGTTGTAATAAAGTCTAGCACACTTCGCTGAAGTTGGAGTTCCTGAGGATCGTCGACATCTGACAAAATAAAAAACTTTATGAATAAATTACGAAATATGTATTGAAAGATTGTTACGTAGCGCGCTGATACCGGTAGATAGAATGCCAGCGCACCACGCCACCAACTAGATTTGATAAAGTGTGGTGTCGGAATGCCTGTCTCAGATGGGGTGGTCTGAACAATGGAAAACACTTTATAACACTAAGAACAATTTAATCACATAGTATAAAGAAACCCCGACATTGTGAGCACGAACAGTCTATCATCTTCTTTACATGCCCTAGTTCCATCCACTAGTGTGGACGCTATTGGATACGAAACTGACACTATGTTTATCGTTAGGTTCGACGTTGAAATGTTAATCGAACCACTCTTGGCTGCCATGGTGTGGTGAGGCAGCCGGGATCCCAGATCGCTACGAGGCCGGACCAGAGCATCTTTTGACTTCTGGAGGCTTCCAAAAGGCTCTATATTGTCGTTACGGCGTGGACAGTGCTCGCCCCGCTTTCATTGCTCTCTCGCAGCCTACCGCTCGTTCCCGAGGAGAGTCCTTCCTTCCTTGACGTTCACGGGCAGAACAAGGCCCAATTACCTCTTGTTCTGCCGTGAAAATAATACTTCAACATTGTCGCTATCCGTCGCCATTTCTCTATTTTTCGGCGCTCGCTTCGCGCACCTCTCAGCCCGCGCGCTCGCACCGAAGTCCTCCTTCTTCCTCGAACCTACTGGGCTCGGTAGGTGGCGCTTTGTGTCTTCGCGTATCTATTCGAAATGTCACAAGACATTAATTACTCATATTTATGATAACTTCCGCCGTGTCTCTTCAACTATGGATCGAAATGATTAGTGTGTAAGTACCAATTACCTTTGGACTGAACTATATCCGAGATCTTTTTGTATCGGCAAGTTAAGAGTTAATGTATCTCAATCGAAGTGATTTATTATTAATTCGTTCAATTTAAATAATAATTTAAAGAAAGTTTTGCGTTCGAGTCCCGGTGGAAACTTTGTTTTTATTCAATCCGTCTTTTTTCGCTTGCTTTTGAGGTTCTTGACATCAGAGTATTATAACTTATAATATATACAGGGTGTAACAGACATAGTCCACAATCCTTTAGAAGGTGGTTCCTTATAACAATACGAGTGGAAAATATTCCTCGGAACGTTGTAAATTACATTTTTTGGTAGTCGACCTCTCGGTTCAACAACCATTAAGCCTTGGATTCCGATCTAGTCTGAGCTGCACGGATGCCCAGAAGTCCCTCAACAGGAAATGTTTCAAGCAAGACTCCAACACCTTTAACTCGTCTCAATTTCACTGGCTGGAAGCTGTACATCATGGGATTTAAGATCTGCATAATCGCTTTTTTAGTGGCATCTGTGGTAGCGCCCTAGTAAAGAAGCAAGGGGGCTAATCATTCTATCGGCACCATTTATGTTCGTTTACCTTCGCGCTCACTGTTTCCGCCTAACTCCGCCCCTTTTCGGGTGGCTTCGCTGATAAAGTAGGCGACTCACTCGCCCGTATGGCACACTAAAAGAAACCCGCCATACCACCAACAAACTACCAGTAGACGGCACGCAGCATGGGGAAAAGCGCCAGCTCATCTTCAAGGATCTCCCTATGACCGCATACGTCTTTCTAAGGGATGGTACCATCAAGAGTCCACTGCAACAACCGTAGAGTGGCCCTCACAAAGTCATCCATACGCGTGAAGGGGAGAGACGTGATCGTTAGCATCGACGGCCTAAAACCAGCTTTCATGGCTGCAGAAGCTACGATACCAAAGGCCTCCGACCCACCAGATCGGACCAAAATCACCACACTTTAGGGTAGACACATCCGATTTCCGGATCGTTTAGATATGTAAATGAAGTTTAGGCAAAATCAACATTTGGAGTGGATAAAAATTACAGGAGGCAAACCAGGCACCACCGCGGTATCATGCGGTGCGCAACGCATCCCGGCTGAGCTCGGCACCACCATCATTGCGGCATTTCTCACTCCCACTTCATTCATCGAGAAAACTGCTGGGGGTGGGGAGAAATGTGGCGACCCGCGCGCATTGTTTTAATGCGTCTCCTCGTTCCTATAGTTCTCCGTGTTGCGCCATCGTGCACGAACAAAGGGAGAACGTTTAAGAGAAGCTAAGCCACATCGCCCGACGTACATGATACACGTACACCGCACACGTGCACCTCACACGTGCACCAGAGGAGCAGTTCGCGCCCAGTACTCGACTCAACCAGACCGCGAACACTCATCCCGCTCTTCTCGACTCCTTTACGTATTTGTGTCGTTTCTTGCTCTCGGTGGCTTCCCACCGGCGAGAATGAACAAATGGCTAGAATAAAGTTTTACTCGAACACGAACCAACTTTCCCACATAATAAATAATTAATTTATAATTTTAAACAAGCTGTTTTTCATTATCCAATCGTGAATGACCAAAAAATAATATAAAAATTATCGAAATTCGAATTTGGATTTTTTTTTGTCAAAATTTGCAATGCCTACATATGTATATACATAGGCCATACACGCGTGAGCCATTCACACATTGCTCGGGGCGCAATAAAGAAGATTAAAAGCAACCGCACCAGTTGCGCGCAACATGCGTGTTCCGGCAACGAAATGATTGAAAACCGAGGGGAAAATAAAGTCAGTGGCAAAACGAAATGACATTTAATTTGTATCGAAACTTAAGGTACACTATGATAAACAAACATTAAACGGATTTTCGAAACATTGAGTAGATTATACGGTTTTAAATTTATGTTATTTATAAATTTATAGTATATTAATAGTTTTTATATAATGAAAGTTATTCTAAAAAAAAAGACTATCTTTACAAGTTTCTAAGTACCAAAAATAATAGACATATACAAAAAAAAATTAATAATCCATTTAAATATACCGCAACCCAAAATCACTATATATTAATCGAGGTATCAAATTTTTTAACAATCTCCCCATCACAATTAGAAAAATTACAGAATACTATCAATTTGTATCTGAAGTAAAAAAAATATTTACACAGACTAACTGAAATATAGATTCTCGTATATACTCCTATATACACGAGTCTTACTCTCATAGAGAAGAAATAAATGTTAAAAGAACTATATATATATATCCTACTGTTTATTTTTAAAATGTATTATATTTATTAAGAAAATGTATTATAAAAAAAAGTATGTTCGAATATACACATATAAAGTGATTGTATAAAGAATGTTTTCATTCATATAGATAATTTGAAAATACTAAAATATCATTTATGTTACCCACCAAAATAGATTGCGTGTTCAATGAAACCAATTAATATATTAAACCACTAAATTACCACTTTAGTTACCTAACAATGAATCAAAACTCACCTAAAAATATGTCCGGGATAACTGAACAAAGTTGCGTTACACCCCCATTTTTACATTTTTTAATTAAGTCATTTTCGGGACATAACAGACTTCACTTTTTCACAAAGTCACTCCTTAGATACGATCACGTAACCCCAAGAACAAAATATAACTTACCAGATAGGTCGATGGCGGCATAAATGGGTAACTCGGGTCTGCAATAAGTTATTTCTCCTAGAGCCGCTTCTATGAGGTGGATAGACGGCACATCATCCTAGAAATAATTTAGGATTATGAAACAGTAAAATTAACATTTTGATCACGACCACCCGTAAGTCAAAATTGGTTAGTTCAATTTCATATTTGTATCCACTCCTTAAGTAGACATCAGAGATATAAATACTATAATACTTAGGTGCCCGAATTAATAAAGCTATTGACTCTGAAGACGAGATAAGAGTGCGGATTAAAATGGCAAGAAGTGTATCCGCGAAAAGGAGGTACATTCTCAACTACCAAACTCATCTTGCACTCTACGATGTAATGTTTGGCAGTGACCACATTAAAGTCCTTTGAGATATAGTACGACTGAAGAATTCTCAAGAAATCATGACAGATTTTATCAGCAAAAGTTCTGAAAAACCTCCACAAAGAACGAGAAATAGTGTATGTCGTTAAGTGCCATAAAAAAAATATATAATTCGTCGACCCAAAAATATGGTCACATACAAATAATTATTGAAAGGGAAATAGATGGCTAACGATTATTGGATAGATAAAAAGAACAGGTATTGCAAAATGTCCAGAAATAGACTAGTTGAAATATCTAATAGTCATACTTTACAACTTGCAATATAATAATGGATTATTGAAAATAAAAAATCTAATTAAACATTTGTCACGAAACAATCATTCTAAGAGCATCCGTAGACAAGAGATTTTTGATCGGCTGACAGTTTAGTCGGTCGTTTAATAAGCATAAAGATATGCGTGAGTGTGTACACACAACAATTCGAAATCAGTATGATGTACCTACTATGCGAGGGCGCAGACCCGCCGAGTTCGCGGTTGAGCAATACTTAAAGTGCGGTGATTCATTGGTTCATGTTCTTTAATATTCGATGAGCACGAAAATTATCTGGTATTGTGTTTAAAAGTTCAGACAAGAAAAGACAATGGTTAAACAAATTCCTCCGGGACCATCAACGTCAGCAGCGATGCCAGAACATGTGACCCAAGTTCGACGTGAAATTATGCGCAATCCGCGTAAATCTATAAGGAAGATTACAGCCTTTACTAGAATAAAAAATCAACAGTGTACATTATTTTGGAAAAAAAACTTCAGTTTCATCCATAGAAACTGCAAATCGTGCAGTTTCTCAACGAAAATGACTATTCTTTACGTAAAACCTTATCGAAAACGATGCTGGAACGTTTTGGAACAGCACGAACGCTTGGAAACATTCTTTAATAACGAAGCATATTTTCATATCGATGGCTATATTAATAAACAGAACATGAGATACTGGTGCCCCGGTAATCCAAGAAAACGCCATCAAAAACGTTTGCATTGTTCAAAAACGACAGTGTGGTGTGCAATTTCTGCCCGAGGGATAGTTTGCCTTTATTTTTTTAAACAGCGAGAGACAGTCACTGCTGACGTGTATTGCCGATTGATCGACGAGTTTTTGGTACCGCAATTGCAGCTGTTTCCCAGGTTCAATAACAGAACACAATTTCAGCAAGACGGGGCCCTCCACACACAGCTAGAATTTCAATAGGAATTTTTCCCAATAAATTAATCAGCAAGTACGGAAACATACCCTGGGCATCTCGGTCACCGGACCTTATACCGTGCGACTTTTTTTTATGGTGATACCTTAAGTTGAGAATTTACAATGACATTCCCCAAACAATTCAGGCCCTGCAAGAAAATATCCGCCGTGAAGTTATTGTCATTGAACCAACGCTTTGCTCCCGCATGTTCGCAAATTTAAGAGTCCGATTGCAAGAGTATCTTGAGAGAAATGGACGGCCTTTAGACGATATTATTTATAAAACGTAAAATTCGCATTGTTAAACTCCATTTTGTATAAATAAAATATGAGAATAACATTATAGTTTTTTTTTTAATATTAAATTAGAACATTTTCCGCTGGACATCCTTTATATCAGTTTTGATATCGTTCAACATATTTCTTGTTTCGGAGAACTCCATAATTACATACAGTGAAATCTCGATCGATCGTTCCTCAAATAATCGTTTTCCCGCATGTATCATTTATTTCTTCCAGTTCCAAGTTAATTCCATATAAAGCACGCAAAAATAGATCGTGTCTATCGTTCATCTACGCATCATTTTACCGCATTAATCGTTTAAATTACGCATTATAATTCGTTACACTGGCTTGTTTTATAATTGCTTCCCTAACGGCTAATTGACGTTAAAGAGCAACTCCTGCCGCGGTGGTAAAGGGTCGAATAAGAAGATCTTTGTTTTACGTCAACAGTGATGGAACTGACATATGCGAGCAAATCGTCATTAGCAAATCGCTAAAGACTACGACCTTCGAAAAATTTAAACCTTTTTTTTATACACATTCAATAACTGAAGCCGAAAAATATCTTATTTGCAACACCGAAAACATACTGTTTACTTACGGCAGCCAAAAAACAAATGATGAAAGATTACGTATGATACAAAGTTTTTTTTTGTTTCTATGCAGCTTTCTAATTTTATTTGTATTTAAACACATTCATGTACATGTGAAATATGTATTTTTTTTAGAATATGATGTATGGATGTAACTTTTTTCTATATACCAACATTCATAGTTTATTTTAGTAGGTCCCTTCAAAAACGATAGATAGAGGTTTCACTGTATATGAAAATAAAATAAAATGTTAACTAGAATCACAAAACAACCTGTTCGACTAGCAACTGTGTAGAAAAGTAATCGGCCAGTCTGCGCACCAACTACCAATCAAATAGTTCAGTTTGCTTGGTGCGCGAGAAAGCTGCCCGATCAGTCTGCGCACCAACTACCAATCAAATAGTTCAGTTTGCTTGGTGCGCGAGAAAGCTGCCCGATCAGTCTGCGAGGACTCTAATTATTAATATTTTCATTGATTTCAGGATTATTTGCGACATCATTTTATATTGAACCGCAAGTTACATTGCTTGGTTTTATATTTTCATTCCGAACAGTTTCGTAGAATTCGCATCCATTTTCAGAACAGTATATAACTAGACTTTAATATTTACGTCATCGGCCCAGCGAGCCTAGAGCGTATCCGCACTTTGCTTTCGGGTCCGAGGTCTCCACTCAGCCACTCGTTTAGCACATTACACATGTGACTGATGGTTAAACTGTTTAAATCTATATTGTGACTGTGTTTGTGTAATGATGTTTGGGAATTGATTATTCGTCATTTTTTCACCAATAATTGCTACACCAGAAAATAAACCTCCAACAGTTGAGGTTTCAAATACAAGGATTCTTTGGAAATACAATATCCTCGCTTTTCCTCTAATTTTCTAGGGCCTTATGATTCCTTAATACTCGATACAATTACGTAAGTCACGATCCCTAATACTCATATGTCAGTGAATGAAACGCTTAACTCAACGTGTGTGGAGTACAGAGTTCAGTTAATTGAAAAAATAAAATTAAAATATATATTATCATTTAAAACATTCACATATTTAAAATAATGACAATACGGATTGAGTAACGGAGGCGTCATATACGAGGTAAGGCGAGCAGTCCTTCAGATTCCCAATTCCCCGAGATCACTGGTCCTTCGACAGGAATTCCTACCCATCATCGACCGTTATCCATTATATCTAAGTTCCTTATTTCCTTCCTTCCTTTACCGTCCCCCCCTTCCGCGGTTCTAATTTATGACCGGAATCGTCGCAATCCAATCCACGGGACGCGTGACTCGAAATTCGCGCAATTCGTTCGGTAGATCCTATTCGGCGCAGGATTGACGTCTTCTTTACAACGGATATGAAAGTAAGTTTAATGCAAAAATTTGATAATAACTCAAGTCCCCACATCAACTAACTTTTAGTAATAGATACAGTGAACGTAAGTGTAAACAATGTGATTTGCTGTTTGTCACATGGTGCTCGATAGTTCAAATTAATAAATCTAATTTTATCTGCATTAACTTTTTGGTATTATTTGTTAGTAAATTTATTAAGCGACCTTGCTCAGCGGATACCGGATACAACACAGAACTATAACTATAATAATCAATTCCTGAGACACTAATAACCGCAGCACATAGATACTTCTTTCTACTAAATAAATAAATAAATATTAGATACATCCAATGCTGGTCGCTAATTGATCCTATCCATTGATTGGTGTAGTGCCGTCGTACCCGTGCTGGGTCAGTATAAAATTTAATTTGTCGGCAATGATAATTGTATAATACATTTTGGTAATAAAACGATTGTATCAGATTAGGATTAAAATATTCAGTGTTAAACAATCCATTCAATAAGTGATATTAAAGATTATGTATCTTAAGAATATAAAAATCTGTAACGTTTATAGCGTGAAAAGTTTAAAATGTCAGTAACATACGAAGATTTATTTAAATATAATTTAATAATATGATAGATCAGTAGTATTATTATCATCAGCAACAGTAGTGCTACAAGCCTAGGATGAATGTCAGGTGCCTCGATTTGTCTCTGTCTCAACTTTATCCAGATCCAGATCTGTATCATTCTGTCCCCCGTGACTGAGGATCGTGATCTTCCATAAACTCCCGCCCTCTTGGCTATGCTCGTCCACTTTTCTCGACATCCTGCTGATCTAAGGACTGTCGTCAGAGAAGTGCATGTTGCTTTTTCCATGTTTAGCTCCATCCACGGTATGCGCAGCACGTGTCTCCAGCACCACATCCCAAAGATAATAATTTGTCTTCTCTCCCTGGCTTTCAGAGTCCATGATTCCACACCATAGAGATATATTGAAAGTACCAGTAAACGGTATCATTAAAATTAATAATATTTACAATATGTAACATAAAAACAGAACAAACATCTCATATTTTTAAGGAAAATACTTTCTTATTGTGATGTTGCAATTTTTCAGAACATAGGTC